>APFE030757247.1:108071-261744 GCA_000404065.3 Pinus taeda | reverse complement strand
CCCCTCGAAGAGGCTGAATTCTAAGGCGTTGATCTATCTTTTCTATCTTTTCTTGAGCTGGTTTCATAACAGTTGTCCACCTATATCTGGTGTCTTTGTGCTATTGTTTTGATAATTGCTTGATGAACTAAAAGTTAAAAGAAGAACATAAAGATAAAAAATCAAAATTAATTATCTATATAAGAAAATATTTATGCCTTTATGATTTTCTAACATGGTATCAGACTAAGGTGAAGGAAAAAGGCAGTTTGAGGATCTACTGAAAGGAGTCTAAGAAAACTCAAAAGCTTGAGCAAGGGATCATAAGGGAGATCTTATAAGGAAAGAAACTTACTGCCCTAAAGGAAAATGTCTAATAAAATAAAGGGATATAAAAAATTGGAAGGAACATATAATTATAGGTCATGGAAGAAGAGAATTGACCTCATTCTTGAAAAGAACAAAGTCTTGGATTTGCTCAAAGGAAAGGTGAAGAAAGCTACCAAAGGATCTAGTGATGTAGATAAAGCGAAGTTTAGAGAGTCAGAGATATTGTCTATGACACTAATGCTAGAAAGTATAAAGGATAATCTTGTCCCATACATCTCCAACATAGACCATGCTCAAGAGATGTATGAAGCCTTATCAAAATTGTTCACTATCAAGAATAGAGGTCAAGTAGCAAGTCTTAAGAATGAACTTAGGACCACAAAAATGACAAAAGATGGCACTCTGGCTTCCTTATTTGTAAGGATAGCTAGAATTAGAGATGACCTTCTAGCCATTGATAAAATTGTATTGAAAAAAATAGCTAGTGATTATGACATTATTGGGATTGCCACCTACATGGAGTGCTTTTGCTTAAGGACTCAATAGCTGGAAAGAAACTCCATCTTTTGAAAAATTATGGAATTCCAGCAGCCAAGAAGAGATGAGAATCTCATTACTATCCAACAATGAAGAAGAGAAGTTTCAAATGCGTACTCCGCTTCTCACAAGAAAGAAAATTTCAAGAAGTCAAAAGGGCCAAGAAGGAACATAGATATGTCCAAAAATAAAATGGTACCAATTTCATAAATGGGTCACTATAGAAGTGGTTATCTTGAAAATCCAATGAATAAGAAAAGGAATAGGGACCAAGCTAATGTTGCTAAAGAAGGATCACCAAAGAAGAATAAAGATGAAGAACTAAATATGAGAGACTTACACTACTAAGTTTGTTTCTCTAATTTTTAGTTATTTAATTTTTTATTTATAGTATTTGTAGGTTTAAAATATTTTGGAAAAACATTTTTTGAATTATTTTTATAAGGTTATAGGTATCCCTCGAGCTCAGAGGGAGCCCTCACCAACTTCCAAAGATAAGTATCTTATTCCTTGTATTATATTTTCATTTTTAGTTTTTCCTTACTTATCTAAGTTTGGTTACATTAAATACTAATCACTTTTATATTC
Organism: Pinus taeda; assembly: GCA_000404065.3. Taxonomy (NCBI): domain Eukaryota; kingdom Viridiplantae; phylum Streptophyta; class Pinopsida; order Pinales; family Pinaceae; genus Pinus; species Pinus taeda. The sequence goes on along the minus strand of APFE030757247.1, from coordinate 260,310 downwards.
ATATTTTCCTTATTTAGGAATGACTTGTTGAATACTCAAGGATTATGGAATAAGACCTCACAAGACAAAGCATTGGAACTACAAGGTTTGTTAAGAAACAAAAGGTATGTCTTGAGCTATAAGTTTTTCTCTCTTTAGAAATTATTCTACATTACTAACATTATTGTGTCTAGCTCTCTTAAATCATAAAGATTCTTGATCAGGTGATTCATCATTAGATAAATCTACTCCCCTCATATCTTTGATTGTTCATATGGAACACTAAAAAGGTTCTTTGCAAAAACCATAACTCAAGGGTATGTCGATGATAATGTGTAAAAGCCTAGCCTACTTAGGGTTATTGTTGAAGTCTAAAGAAAATGTTTGATAATGTCATGTTTGGGGTTTTAATATGGTTATGAAAACCCTAACTTGTTAGGGTTGAATGGTGATGTCTGAAATCCCAAACCTTTGAAGTATTGGTAACTTAGGGTTTGTTGTGTTATGTATTGAAACCCTAGATCATTAGGGTTTGGTAGGATGTCTAAGCAACACCCTTATAATGTCCTAGAATGAAATCCTAGGTATATGTGTGTTTGTCTGATCAAAACCCTATTCTGATCAAGTGCGTTATAAGTCTAACTTTAAAATATTGATATTTGTGTCAATGGATTTGACTAACACATGTTATGATATTCTTGTGCATGATGATGGAATCCTAGATATATGTGTTGACCTAAATGTTGATGGTCATAAGTCCTAGGGGTTTGAACTAATCCCTAGTCAAAGGTTGATTCTCTACGATGATAATGTTTGTGAATTCTAGGGTTTTGTAACTAAAACTTAGTAGAAGTTCAAATATCTAATATATGATGACAATGTGATAATATAAGATTGTTTAAAGATTGTTGAAATCTAAAATTGAGTTGTGATTGGTTTTTGATTGTTGAAGCTTAATGGCTCATGTATGAAATCTAGGATATTGCACTAAATCCTAGTGAAAGTCTAGCATATGAGCACTAAATTTGTTAAATGCATTTGTTTGAAATGCTTCTAGGATTTGCAATATATTGTAGTAGGGTATGTCATGCCTCTAGAAGAAATATTGAAGCCCTATGGGTAAAAGCATGTTAATGTGTATCACTTTTTCCCTTTTTGTGGCAAAGAAGTTTTATAAAAATAAATGGAGTTGGAATGTTTACTCTTAAATTTACAAAATCATAAAGAATTAGGTGGTGGTAAAAGAAGACAAAACATGTCAATTTAAGTTCAATTTCATGTCATATTTTTTTCTAAAATTTAATATATATATTTTTATCTAATTTATTCATTTTCTTTAAAAGATATTCATTAATATTTTACATAAATTTTAAGTAGTGACAAAACTGCGACCCCCCATTTCTCTATTGATTTATGTTTTTCAATTCCAATTTCTTTAAGAGATGTGTTGTAAACATTCTAAAGATTGCTAAACAAATTTAAAAATAAAAGGTGAGCATATTTTTTAATTATTATCAAAATACTAGTAAAAATGATAATCTTTTTGTATATATAACCCCTGACCCAAGAAACTATCCTTTCAAGTTTATAAAATCAATTTTTTTTAATAGAAATTTGAAAAAACATATAACAAAATGTTAAATTATTTTTGACATTTCTAAAATAGTATTTTTAAAAATTTTAATAAATTATAATAACATATTTATATTAAATTCAAAATATAATATATAAAATTATTTGTTTAGAAATTCTAATTCTATTTTTATATATATTTTTAAAGAGTTTTAGCATTTCATTTAACTTTGCATATTTAAACCTGCATATTTAAAAAAGTTATTTATATTTTGTGAGTGATTAACCATAGTTTTTACCAATATTTACTATCACTTGACTTATTTACAAATTTAGTATTTATTTTTTATAACATTATTTATATTTTCTAAACCCATTAAATAGGTTCACTATAGCTTTTACCAAAATGTATTGTTAGTTAGCTTTGTTACAAATTTAGCATTTATTTTTTATAATTAACAAGTATGAAACTCAACTCATTTAATTGATATTTTTATATTCATTTTTTTTTTATCTTTTTTCATTTGAGTACTTTTTTTCTTTTGCCATATAATGAGACACATTAACATGCTTTTACCCAGATATTGCCTGGATTACTTTGTTTGAGCAGAAAGTGAACAAGGGAGAAGACCTCTCCTAAAACAATTGAGTTCAATAGTATTCCTTCATAGCTCATAGAATAGGTTTCTTTTTTTTGCACTTATAGAATTAGGGGCTGTAGCATAGAGATTTAAGATAAAAAATCCCAACAACCTAACATAAGTAAAATCACTCCCACATCATCTACAAACTAATTTGATAGATATTAATTCCTAGGAAACTTAATCAACATCACTAAGAATTACAACACTAATACAATTGACAACCACCACCCCATCTTGAGTTCAGATCTTAACAAATACAAAACGACCTAATGAATAACTTCTAAGCAGATATTATGCACTCATACTTCATCAGTCTACACATCCTGGTTGACAATTTATGATTGCCAATTCAAGGACATTGAATTGACCAAATGTTCCACATGTGAGGATGAGAATTTTATACAGAAGCATACAGAAGTAGTCAGGTATTGAGGACAAAATTTTTTTAAGGAGAGGGGAAACTTAGGCCCCAATACTACTAGTGTAGCCCCTTATTGTTATTAGCACAACCCCCTTATTCTATTGTTGGGCCCATATAGTCCCCATATTGTTATTATTGTGCCCCATAGAAGCCCACTATTGTTATTTTTGTGCCCTTACAATATTATTTTTATGTAGTCTCTGATTATGTCGTGACCCGTTAGACTTCTATATATAGAAAGTAGGTATTGTCAATTGTATCATCCAAGAATTGTTAATTTGCGTAATGTAAAGGGGGTTTCCCCCTCGAAGAGGCTAATTATGAATTCATTGATATATCTCTTCTTCTATTTTATGAGCTAGTTGCATAACATGTGTTTTGAATATGTCAACTATAGGAGGGTGTTGTTGAATTCTCCTAGTGTCATAGGGTTCCTTTCTATTAAATTATCCTCCGATATCTGCTCTATTACTCCTTGATGCTATCTAGGTGTGGTATTCAAAAAAATTAAATAGTCTTAGTGGTGAAATAGTGGAACAGTGCTTGGTAACAACGAGGAAGAAAGGTGCTCCAATTTATATCGAACACACTACGCTCTCTTCTCTTAACCAAAAAAAACATCTGAAAATACCATCCTTTGATAAATTGTCTTCTATATGCTCTTAAATTGAAGCATATTAGTGATGAAATTGGGTGCACAAACAAAGGAGGGTGTCACTTACTTCTTATCAGAGAAAATGGTGTGCATGAAGGTTTTGAGAAAGTATCGAGCCACTGAGCTCCTTTATCTCCTCCAAACTCTTCCTGTATCTCCTCTCGGCCGTCCTATAGCAATTACAGGTGTGCTTGTAGCTTTATCTTGTAGCACTTCTTGGTACGGTTCAAATCTCCTTGGTGGAACTCTAAGTTTCTCAATGCACTCGCTCATCCTTCCTCTACCTCTTTTTGGAATGAGTGATGGTGCAAATGAAGTTGATCCAACACATAATATCCTCTTTTGGTTCAAATCTTGGAGCACTCTAGTGACTTGGCATTAACAAGATTTTCTTCTTTTGGACCATTGTCCCCACTAACTGTAATCCTTTCTCCCTTCTTGTGATTATCACCCCACTCTTCGAGAAAACCACTTCATCTTGAGTTGATGGTTCCAAGTTGGATGGGTGACTTAACTCACACTTGAGTTTTCTAGCTAAGGGTGGTGAAGTTCATTGGACACCTCTAGCTTATTAAAACACCTTTTCTAGCTCAAAACACATTTTTGTCATTTTTATGCAAAGGGAGGAGGTTAGGGTTCACATACCTAAGACTACCCATGGATCGAAATGATGTAGAGGTTTTCATGTTGGAGCTAGACCATATATCATTATGATGAAGGGAGTTGACCTCTTTGACTTATTGCATGTGCATGTCTTCATTCTGGATGATATCTTCAATCTTTCTTTTCCTTTTTGTTTGCAACTTCCTCTTCTGATATCCAAGTTTCTACTACTTGTGGAAAGCCTCCCTCAGACTAAGATGTATCCTCATAGCTGCAAACAAAGCTTCCTCATCCCTTCTAGTGGTGGAAAAAAAATTATATCACTGATTGTTGAGTGGCTGCATAGGCCACTATAAGAGGAGTTTCTTCGTGTAGCATTATTTTGTTATCCCCATGAAGTCTTTAGTTTGCATGAGGTAGATGAGGGAGATGATGATAAGGTATGAGGATAGATTTAGAGTCATGGAAAAGTAGTGTAGAGACTGGTAGTGATATAATATACTAGTCTCTTCTTCTTTTCTTCAGGTAGGCCACAGTGGAAAATTTGAGAAAATGTTTGGTGAAAAGAGTGGATGGGTAATGAATGTATGATGGAAAATTCATAGGAGGGCCTCTTTTATTATTTCTTAAAGTCAGGATGGTCATTTGGGTTGTTTTCCTCCATGAATCACCCTCCTTTAGCTCCACAGGCTCCTCTTGTAGCATTACAGGACCTTCCTGTAGCAATACAAGTCCTTGTAGCATCACAGAGGGAAGGTGAAAATTGGATTTGTTGATGATGGAATGGTGGAGAAATATATTAATATGAATGGAAAGGATGGATATGAGATGTATGGATTGAGGAATGGATGATAGATTATATGTATTGGTCTGTCGCCACGAAATCTTCCATTGTGTACAATTCTGCAAAATAAATGAAAGGTTAGCAAACATGATATAAAATACTTCCTTGTTCTCCTTTTCTCTTTTTTTTTTATGCTTTCTCTTTTTTTTTGACATATAGGCTAACTCAATGGAGGCTTTCAATAGACATCCCTTACCTTGGTGTCTCAAGGGTGGTCTTCAAATAGGGATTATTATTTTTTTTTCTCCCTTTTTTTTCTCGTGGGCTACCTTAGAGAGGTTTTTAACCCTAGAGTTGACCTGAAATGCATCATAGAGGTTTTCATCCAGGCCTTATTATTTTTTATTTTTTTTCAAATTTCTAGGAATGTTGTGGACTAGAAGCTATGAAACTCCCAATCACATTTAATTCTTTGATGACTGAAATGATAAACTCCCCTTTGGATAGAGGTATTATATATAACTTCAACGTGTAAAAATTTACAACAAATGGAATTCCTTCCTCATCAGTGGTCCTGATTTTGACAAATCCATTTTCATGACACTTTTCCAGTAGGTATGGAACCAACAATCTTGTCATTAGCTTCCCTTTAAAATATTTGAACCTAAAATCATATAATAGGGCTCAATCCCCTTCTTAAAAAGTTTTTTCCTTGATATTCTTGTTGTTCGAGACCTTCCTTTGTAGTTGTATGACTTCATTATGTAAGGGAGATTTAATTCTAAACTCATTGAAGTCATTTACTCGGAGCAACATTTCTTTCCATGTTCTAGTGACGTATAAGTCCAACTGAGCTTCCATTCTCAAATTTTTATATTCAAACTCAATAGAAGGCAAAGCTTTCTTCCCATATACCAGATCATATGGAGTGAATCTAGTGGTGGTTTTCGAGGTGGTATTGTAGGCCCAAGTGACATCTACTAGTCTCTCTACCCAATATTTCCCACAATTGCTAACAACCTTGGTGAGGATGGTGCCCAGTGCTTTATTTGTGACCTATACTTACCCATTTTCTTGAGGGTGATAGGAAATGGATGTCTTGTGTTTGATATGGTGTTCCCTCATTAGATATTCAATCCAATTGGATGTGAGTTGTTCTCCTTGATAAATGACTACCTCCCTTTGATACCCAAACTTGTAGAATATGTTTCCCATTTAAAATTCAGCCACTTCTGCTTAGTTGATGATTTGAATGCCTTTGTCTAAACCCACTTTCTCAAGTAATCAATGCAAACAATAATGTACTTCTTTTGTCCTAATGGTATACCAATTGGCCCAATCAAATCAATTCCCCAATTTTAAAATGGCTCAAAGGCCACTTGAGGTTGTAAGGGCATCTCATCCTTGGGTGTGGTTTTTCCCATTGTTTAGCACTGATCACATCTAGTGCTATGTCTCCTTGCATCTTGATGTAAAGTGGGCCAATAGTAACCTACCTGTAAAACTTTAAAGGTTGTCCTATTTTTAGCAAAATTACCTCCATAAGTCCCATCATGGCACATTGAGAGGATGTCAAAGATCTCCTCTTTTCTTATGCATCTTGTCAAGATTTGATTTGGTCCTAATATAAAAGGATTGCCCCCAATCCAAGTGCATGGGGAGATTTTCCTTACAATCTTGCTTTTCTCCCTGTATGAAAGGTTAAAAGGTAACCTCCCAACAACCAAGTATTTTTCAATGTCCACAAGCCAGGTAGAAAGCATCAAGATGGAAAAGAGGTTCTTATCTGGTAGTTGATTATCCACCATCTCTTCATTACCTAGAGGGAAGGTTAACCTAGACAAAAAATCTGCAACCAGATTTTCTTTCCCTAAATTGTCAATAATAGTCAAATCAAACTATAGTAACAATAACAACCATATAATTATACTAGCATTAACATTAGGCTTGTTCATTAAATATTTAATGGTTGCATGATCGGTATGAACAAAAGTTTGGTACCTAGTGATATAGTGCCTAAATTTGCTTAAAGAATGTATTGTAGCTAAGATCTCTTTTTGAACAACAGTGTAATTAATCTCATATTTAAACTAATTCTTACTAATGAAGTAAATGGCATAAGGAAAATTATCCTCTATGTTTCCCAAGGTCCCCGCCCACAACATTATATGATGCATCAGTATGTATATGGAAAGGCAATGCCCAGTTGGGACCGCCTATGATGGGTGCAGTGGTCTACTTTTCTTTCAACCTTCAAGGACCTCTTGATAACTGTTGGTCCAACAAAAATGTGAATCTTTGGCCAATAAACCAAATAAAGGTGAAGCCACTTTACTAAATTGTTTTATGAATCTCCTATGATACCTAGCTAGTTCTAAGGAGCTCCTAACATCTCTTTTATTTTGAGGGGTAGGGACCCTTTTGATGATGGAAATTTTGTTTGGGTCTACCTGTATCCCTTCCTTTGATATGGAAGGGTCAAGGAAAATCCCCTAATTAATTAAGAACTAAAATTGCTGAGGGCTTAGAGAGAGATTCATTTCAATCCATTTCTTCAAAACCTTGCACAGATTGGAGAGAGATTCATTGAAGTCACATCCATAAGGAGTGAAATAATCCCTATATATTTCAACATAGTCATGAACCAATTTATTAAAAATACTCAAATTTTCCCTCTCGAAAGTAGCTGGGGCATTACACAAACCAAATGTAACAAATCTACAAGAAAATGTACCCCAAGGAAATGTGAATGTGGTCTTATCTTGGCCTTCAGGGATGATCTAGATTTGATTGTATCTACTACATATATCTAGGAAGGAGAAGAATTTCTTCCCTACAAGGCTATCTAGGATTTGGTCAATGAAGGGCAAGGGAAGCTGGTCCTTATTTGTAGCCTTTTCGAGTTCCCCACAGCCCACACAAATTCTCCACTTCCCATTCATCTTAGGAATTAACACAAGAGGTGACACCCGCTTGTTACAGATCCATTTGGGCACATCAATCCCATCATCCAGATCAGTGTTTTTAGGGCTCATCAAACCCTAATTTCAGTTGCTACATGCCCTAAATAAGTCACCCCTTTGAATGCCTCCTTCTCAAACAGTTTAATGACTTGAAAACATCCAGAAATGGCCTCTAGAGGGACCAGCATTGGTAGGCCCATGTAAGGGTGTGCTGCAGAGAAGTTAAGTCCATGCCACAGTGTTCTGCAGAGCACTTAGGATTCCTTTCACGTGCGTTGGGCGAGTTTGAGCGAAATTCACATAGTGTTTGGGGAATATTCTTATCTTTTGGAGTCATTTAGAAGGTTCCCTCACTTATCAAGTCCTATGAGCTCAAAAACAGATGAGGACTGAGTTAATATGCATCCTATCCTCTCATCCCTTCCTCCATACAACTATTTCTAAGTATGGAAGGCCATTCAATACCACCATTTATGACAAAACCTCCTTCATCTCCCTATAAATTGACCACTCATCTAAGTGATCAAGAGCTCGATTATGTTGAATTGTAAGGAGATAATGTTGCTGTGAGATTTGGCTTTGAAGCAAGTATTGTAATGCTACAAGTTTGTCATGGTTTTGATGTGATGTGGATGGGATCCAAGCTGGAGGAATGAGTTTGAATCAGACACAATGGTTGTAATTCCTTCTTCTATTTAATAAAGTTTTTGAACCTTTCTCCCATATGTTTGTATTGTTTTATAATGCTTAAATGTGTGAAATGTATCTGATTCCATTCACTTATATTCAATAGATCTTTTTCTTTGATTGATTCTTTGTTTTCTATTGTTTTTATAGGTACTTTTCAATCGTATTAAGTACAGGAAGGATCGCTACAAAGGAGACGAGAGGGAAGTAGAAGTACAACTAGGTCTTCTCATCTTCTCATATTATTTATTTATTATAGGGAAAGACTAAAATACTTTAAACTATTGTTAAGATATCACTACTTATCTAGGGAGTTAGTATTTATCCGTAGATACCAAATTATCCAAAGCACTGCTCACTATCTAAAATGGGCTATATGAACCCTACATCCAGTAGTTTTTGCAGTTCCTCTTTCACAATGTCCTCTAGAGCTAGGTTCATCCTCCTGTGGGGTTTGCACATAGTCTTGCATCCCTCCTTGATGCAAATATGGTGAGTAAAAACTAACAGATGAACACCTTTTATTTCCTTACAGTCCCAAGCAAAGCATTGAAGTGTTGCCTTAACAAGTTGCACAATTTTTCTTCCTATTTGGACGAGAGAGAAGGATTGATCTTTAATGTTTTAAATGGGCCAAACTATCCAATATTGACATGGTATGGATTTGATTCAATTGTAGGTTTTAACCCTGTTAAAAAATTAACTACAGATGAATTATTAAAAATAGAAAATATATAATGGCGTAAACACAAAATAAATACATAGGTATTTTCCCCTAGATCCAAAAACTGGGACTACCAGGTTAATATTTCGTTGTATTGCTTTCAATGTTACAACACATATATATACGTGATGAATAATTCATAAACTCCAAATCATTAACCATGGATTAGACGATAACCATATTTCCCTTGACCGGATAACAAGTTACCATGTGCAAAAAATCATCATGCCCAAAACCATGTGCAAAACCCATGCGAAAAACTATAGGTAGGTCCACCCACCTAATATAGGTTCCAAAAAAAAAATTATTGCGGCGCTGCCCCAAACCCCCTAATAGGGGGGGCTTCCACCCACCTTCTAACACCCCTCTTTGTGCATGAGACTAGTCAGGGAAAGAATATAACACACACTCAACATCAATATGGCATAAGTCAGCCCAAGGATTTCTCCTACATTCTTTCGTTAGATCATTAATTGGTATGGGAGTGGGAAGTTGATTCTGAATGATGTGGTCAATGCTATTATATTCATCAGTTTTCCCCCTCCTGTAATAATGTCCAGAGTGAATATTAAATGGCAGGTGGTGTGATACAGTTAAGCTTATTCCTCATCTTCTAACCACAAGGGTAAGTCATACTCAATAGAAGACTAAGAATAAGGATACAATACCAATTTTTTAGACAAATGTCCATTCCTAATGGCCATGTTCCTAGACCTACAACTAATGCAAGCATCAGTAGTGGCTAAACATGGCCTTCCCAAAATAAGAGGATAAACATTAAACTTGGATTTTAGCTAAAGAACTAGGAAATCAATAGGATACTCCCAAGATTCAATGGATAACATTAAATTTTCAACAAATCCCTGGAGGTACTTGCATATTTTCACAAGCTACAACACTGCAGTGGTGTTTGTCAAAGCACCTTGGAGGTTTATCTTTAGAATGGTTTCCTTAGTCATCATATTGATTGCAACCCCAAGATTAATCATGGTGTTAAGGACTATAAGGCCATCGACGTGTACATCTACTACAGGGCTTCCATGGTCTAGATATTTAAGGAAGATCACCCTCCCAAGAATCAAATCAGATAATTTTCCAACAATATTTATGGTGGGGGTGTCCCTTTTTCTTCTCACAAGATTTTTGAAACATTTCTCCTTGATGAGAGTATGATAGATGGGAACAAATTTAATAGCTTGGAGATGGGGTATCTTGACACAAAAAGCCTTCCATTCGCCCATAAGTTCAATCTCTTTCAGAATTTGCTGGCTGGGGAAAATCAACCCCTCAGGAAACGAAGGTGGGTTGACTTGAGGAACACTATCTTCCTTCTCTTCTTCAAGTTCTTGAGGTGGAGAAGGTGGGTGGTTATATTGAAGCACTCTCCAAGACTACATGTTGATCTCTTGGATTTCCAAAGCATAAGAAGGATAATATGTCTCTCCACTATAGACCTTTTGTGATTGCTTATTGTTTGGGCTCAGATTTAGTTGAGCAGGCATTTTAGGTTGCTTAGGTTGAGTAGGATGAGTGAGTTGTTATTGAGGTTGGTGTAACACCCCCTCCTCCTAGGTCTACCCAAGCAAGCAACCAGTTGGGAGAAACATGTGATTAGAGTGGTCACTATAAGGGATTCAATCTCCTCGGTAACCTTAAGTAAATGGAATTGATGGAACACATGAAACAACCCTTCCACATTAGCAACAACACCCCTAGGAGACATGTCAGCAACTCAGTGTCCCACTAATGTTTTAATCCTTTTAACTAAAATTATCTCTCATGCTATAGGTATGACATTTTCCATCAACCAAAACTCACTCGCATAGACCTATGTGCCAGTGACTCTTGACTTTTCTCATAATACCTATGCTAGCAACCCCGCGATTTGAGCCAGTTTTATAGCCCAGGATCTCGACCTCTGCCCATGACTTGCTACAACCTTCAAAATCCATCAAATACATTATAATAATGTTGATAAATAAAAAATCAACCTGGGGACTAGGCTTGATCATCCCTAATCGGTATTGAGATTCTGTGAAACACTTAGCATCAATGCAACCTACAAGTCTAGGATATAATACAAAGCATAAATTACTGAAAGAACTTATGAAACATAACTAGAAGGATCACCTACTTCTCCATTGAGATATTATATCATCAATTAGGTCTTGCATCCATCCATTTAACAATTCGAAGTAAATACATGAAATAGCTACGACATGAACCAGTGATTTAACCATGCTTATAACTAGCATAAAACCATATAAATATCAGAGATATGATAAAAAAATTGAATCCACATATAAACCAGTGAAAAAGTAATATAACTTAGCTTTTATTAATCATAGTTAAATCTGAATAGGTTTAGGAGTTGCACGTACCCCCCGACCATAGACATGGCTGAACCAAATATCTCTGTCAATTAGTCACCCCTGTGCAATATTCCAAGCATGAATGTGGTATCTCATAGAAAAACCAATCCAAGAACAAGCAAAAGAATCCAGATGTTAAGCCAACTCCACCCTCACCAAACAGTGATCACACCAAAATCGATGCTCTGATCACAACCAAACGAGACTTTGAATGCCATCCAAAATCCATCACTATCCTTGAGGAATTTCTCATCTCCTTGTCTCTCAGGATTTACTGCAATCCAATCCCAGATCACAAGGCCCTAAACCAAGACCAGTCTCTCAGGATTTACTACAATTCAAACCCACATCACTAGGCTCTAAAACGATACTTCTCCATTAGGCTTTACCATGTATTCTGCCAAAATTGGTCAAGGGATTCCTAAGCCTTTGGGAATGAACCTTGAGACCACCTATGCCCTAGATTCTGAAATCCATTAAGCAAACCAAACCTCAAAACTGAGATAAACATCCCAACATACCATGAAATCTAGAAAAAGGAAATGTTACACTGAAACCCACTGTCATTACCGGGAAACAACCATGCCACTAACAGAAAGAGAACCATACACAAAGCCATGCATGTCCAAACCAGCTAGGAAATCACACATGAAAAAGGTTACCTATAAGTATTCCCATTGAAGCTTCTTGTTCCTGCTTTCCTTTCATTGATCCTTATTTTCCGTTCCTTTCCCTTTGCCTTATTTTCCTTTCTTGATCCTCCAAGAAAACCCTAAGTGACCAAGAGTGAGAGAGAGAGAAAGAGAATAATCACAAAGCTCCAAACTTGAACTAAAAAAATGTTACCAACTAATACTCATAATCATTTATATGAATGAGGCCTCTGTTTCTTCATTTTTCATTATTTTACTTCAATTTCCTCCTCACATGCAACCTGTGACCTTTCACCTTACTTTTCTCCTAATTTCCTTTATTTTCATAAAAAAATGTGCAAAAAGTGGATTTTTCCATTTAATGTCTTTGCCTTAGCTTTTGCCAATTTTCCTTAGATAAAACACACATCTAGTGATGCCCACTAGGATATCTTTTCCCAACATTCAGCTTCGAAGAAGTGTCCCTTAACAATGTTCTTATTTTTCATTTATTAACATGTATTACATGAACTTTTTACTAAGGTTGCTAAAGTTGGGGTGGATGTAGTAAAGAAGGAGGTTGGTTAACTTGGGGCCCCCACCCTTGTGATGGGTTACCCCATTGAGAATATTGGGATGGATATGGCTAAAAAGAATGGTTATCAAGTTGAGGAGGATATGGTGGAGAATAAGGCCAAGAAGGAGGTGTGGACCAGGATGGATGAGTGGAAGTGTACCAAGTTTACAAGGGTGCACTTTGATTTGGATTATAATACGGGTAGTGTGCACCTTGCATGCCTTGTTGATATGGAGAGTTCCTTGAGGTCTTCGTTGAGTGATTAAAAAATGTTTCTCGGACCTCCATTTTTCCCCTTAATATACAACGTTTAATCTTGGCAAATAAGGGAATTAGTCTGTTGCATTATTTTCTTCACAGACTAGGCAGACTTGTATGACATTCAATGGCCATTCATTCCTAGGATGTCTTTTGGTGCATATAGGGCAGAAAATGGCTAGTTCCCTTTCTTCTTCCTCCTACTTTCTTTTGATTTGCATGGTACCCATTTTTAGTGAAATGGTACGCATCACTTTACTCTTGAAATCCTCCAGCATGTTACATGTGTCATTTTTAATGGATGTTGTGGAGAGAGAGGAACCGACCAAGCCTTCACTAGCCCTACCCTTATTCTTGGTAGACATAGACTGATTCTTGAACACAGTTTTTATTTCTTCATAGGATAACTCATATATATCTCCTCCAGACAACATGTTGAGGGTTTCCAACATATCCTCCCCAACCCCTTGAAGAATAACTAGTTTGAGTGATTTCGGATCAAGGGTCCAAGAGTCATCCTAAAGATAGACTTCTAGGGATTCTTCAGGTCCAAGAGTCATCGTAAAGATTTCGTCCTTGGTTTCATTTGACGTACAATAGTCCCTGTACTTTCTATTGAAGGCCTATTTCATTTGGGCCCAAGTAGTGACGCGACCCCCACACAGACCCATAAACCAGCACAATGTTTCATATTTAAGTGTAGAGGGGAATATATTCAACTTCCTCTCATGAGAGGCATAGTCGTAGGTCCTACAGACAACAACAAATTCAAACATGAAGGTATCAGGATCCTGATAGGTTAAGTCATGGAAGTGTGGAAGGGAAGTAGTGCTTATTTTCTTCATTATATCCTCTACATTGGTGTCTCTAACAGGGAAGACCTCATTGTCCCTGTTGTTAGTAATAGTTTGGGTAGGTGAATTGGGTTCTTCTTCTTCCCCAATAGGTTCTTCAAAAAAATCTAGTTTCTTACCTACAGGTTATTCTAACTCCCCTACATCGACAGAGCGAAGTTCATAGCCATCAAAGAAGAGTGAGGGTTGAAGGTTTGAGGGTGTGGGGGGTTTTAGTAAATCATTTCCTTAATTATCCTTACTCCTACAAGTCATGAAAGAAACTATTTTTTTCTATTTTCTATCTTTTACTTTTTCAAAAACTCTATGCAAAACAAGAAACAATACTTAAGTAGAAACAACATCTACTTATACACCTCATCGACAACGACACCAACATGTGGTGAGCCCTCACATTGCACCAATAATGTTACAACTCCTAAGGGCTCCGCAACTCAAATTATCAACTCGGGGTTTGTACAAACTTCGAGTTGATACTGTTATATGCACAAGAGATATGATTCCACTCATGCCACCCTCAGTTATGACATTATACCAAAAGTGCTCAGAGACCCTTCCTCTTACTGAATTAGAGTGAAGCTTGCTGATAAAGGTAAAACTTGAAGTTTCTTTTAATTATGAAAGTAGAAATTCCATTGACTTAGCTTCTAAATGCTAACTAATCAATTCATGAAAGGACAAAGGCTAATCTACTCGCGGAAAGAAAATTATTTTATCTTGTGGAATTCATCAAACTACCACATGTACTTGTAGAAAGGAAGCTAATTTATCTTGCATAATTCATCAAACTACCAACCAGAATTGTAGGTATCATATACCTCATTCACACATGCTTATAAATCAGTAACCTACTTGCATGATAAAGAAACTAACTCTACTCTATTTTTGCAATGAAGAAAAGGAAGGGTTGGAGTGGCCTAGGAGCTTTCCCTGATCATAAAATCACAACGAGGGGTCACTATGCATCTAGACTAAGTCAAAGATAGAGGGGGGGATCGAAACTGATGAAGGTAATTGCTGCTACAATTTTGCTACATGCAATTGCTACAGGAGGGTGGTAATGCTACAGGAAGGTCTGTAATTCTACATGTGGGCATCTTAGTGGATTTTGAAGGTGAGGTGAGAAGTTTATTTTGATGGTATGGAGAGGTGGACAGAAGTTGAAGAAAATGCCAGGATGTTGGTTTGAGCCCCTAGCCAAGCTCAGGACCTCTTAGAGGTCTGTCTTGCACTAGGATGAGTGCCCTTGGTATACTAGGCACAACGACTTATAAAACATGATTTTGGGACAAAATTTGGAATAAGAGGGAGAAGATGAAGGAGATCAAGATGGAAATGGTAAAAGTGTCGTTCCTTGTAGATCAACCAACCCTACAATCAATCACATGCATGCATCCATTTATTATTAAGAAAAGTAAAATAAAGTATGATGGAAAATATGAGTTGAACTTAAATGACATCTAATTTATGCAATACCACTTTTCTAATCACTATAGTCAATTCTAAGCTACAAAAGGCAAATGTAAAACCAGACAACTAACACTAATATATTTCCAAGAAATCATAAAAATAATCTTTTTTTACCATGATTTTGAATCCTTCCACTCATTCTCCCACAAGAGAGGTGATGTAGACGCTACTACAATAGTATTTTATAGATTAATACCTACTCAAATGCAAGAAGCTATGAATTTCTTGGAATGAAGAAGAAACATAAGTATAAGAAAAGCGATCAAAGGCTCTAGGTTGGATCCAAACCCAAGGGTCTACACCCTTTGAAACTAACTTAGATGCAACTTAAATCGAACTTCTCATTATAAAAAAGTGTTGGTATAATACATAGCATGAAAGTTTAAAATAACAATGTCAAGCTTGAAGATCAATACCTACACCTATCTGAACAAAAAATTTGAATCTTCATGATCTCTTCTCCTAGTTTAGTTATACAAAAGGGCAACTGAAGCAACTCCCTTGAACGTAGGAGTGGTTTCCTCCTTGATCTCGAAAATGGTGGATCGTATGCCTCTTGATCGTTACTTAGAGTAAGAGTCACTCGGATGCCAATGAAATCAAATTGGTGAGAGAGGATATTGTTATCCCAAGTAGAGTTTAGGGAATTAAGGAGTTGGAAAAACCCCGTAGATTCTCTCCTAGATGTCTCCATCGAGCCCTTGCATAGTGATAGCCTCAGAAATGCTTCATTTTCCTGCAATTAAACCACATTAGGCCACATACTATGACAAACACCTTTTATTCCTCTTACTAAGCATTAATATATTAAAAAATGTGAGTTAATTTAAGGGAATGATAGTTTTAAGTATGGAGGATGGCATATTGATCTTCAAAATTTACATATTGATGGGACTCATCACTAGTATCTATACCACTTCCTAGAAATTAATGAAACTTTCCAGAACAATGAATTACACTAGGATAAAGTCATCAATACAAAACTTGGACAAGAACTTGACTTAACCAAGCCTAACCATGATAGACATTCCATCAAACACATCATGAACGTATAATCTGCAAGTCATGAATGCATATTGAAACATAGAGATCTTATACTTATATGAGAATCATCAAGAAGATTTAATGCCCTCTCATAATAGTTGTGATAACATCTATTATGTCATGCATTAAATAAACATTCATTTACCAATAAAAACATGATAAGAGCCATAACTAGAATATGTCATGAAAGCATGGTTATAACCAACATATAACCAAAATAATATCAATAATAGAACATCCATCAAAACCATATAATAACAAGTATATTTACTCATAAAATATAAGAGGAAATAACTCTTAATTAACATATGAAAAAGGCAACCAAGTCAGGGGCTTCCACTTACCATATGACCATAAATTGGGCGGAACCAAATCTTTCCTCCAAACAAACATCCCCATGCCATATTCCAAGCATGAATGTGGGACTCACAACAAAACAACAAGGGCCTCTTCAGGGTTTACCACATATCCCGCCATTACTGGTAAAGGGATTTCTAGACCTGAAGCCCTCATCTATACAACTAGGATTTACCGCAATCCCGCCATTACCGGTTAAGGAATTCCTAGGCCAAACCATAAACATACACTACCAGGCTTTATCGAAACCCTGCCAAAACCAGTCAAGGGATCACTAGGCCTTAAAAAGGCATGGATGCCTCTAGATTTTTTCACTAATTCCATGAGGAATTTTCTTGTCTCCAGCCTAAGGCATCACCATGCATCCTACCATTATTGGTCAAGGGATTCTTACACCATTGGGATTTTCCTTAGACCACCTCAACCGGTTCCAAAACCATCCGACAATCCAAAGCTCAATCAAGTAAAAGAAGCCCATCACACTATGAAGATCCAGAAATCGAAAGGAAAAGGTGGAACCACTTTCATATCTGCAAAAATCCATGCCAATGACAAGAAGAAAACCAAATACACACGTGCATGTACCATGCATTCAGAAACTAGTAAGGAAATCATACATGCAACTCGATACCTGAAAGTAATCCAGTTGTAGCCACTTGATCCAACTCTTCATTGCTTGATCCTTGCTTCCCTTTGTTTTCTTGTACTTGCTTTTCCTCCCTTTCTGCAATGCTAGAGTGCTCCACGAATACTCTAAGTGTGCAAGAGTATGAGAGAGTAGAGAGAACTCAACGGTAAAACTGAAAAAGGCTCTCAACTCACAAACTCCAACACTGAGAAAAGGCATGAAATGATCCTGAAAAATCTTTTTATCATTTGAGGCATCTAATTTGATCATTTTCCTTCATTTTTCCTTCAACTTCCTTCTCATGCAAATTAGTGACCTTCACCTTCCTTTTCTCCTATTTTCCATATTTTTCATTAATAAATGTCAATTAATGTTTCTTTGCTTTTGTGAATGACTTTGCCAATTTCCTTAGACATAATAAACTGAAATAGACACCGACTAGGATTTTTTGCCCAATACTCAACTTGGAATGCATGTCCCATGACCCTGGTTTTATTTTTCCTTTATTAACTTTATTATATGAACTTTTAACTCAAGGTTGTTACACCTCCAACCACATGTCACACAGATTGAAAACACACAATCTATTTCATTTTGCATAATAAGAGTAGCTTTTATAGTCCAACCATTATGATAATTGTTAAAAAAAAATAATAATAGCTCCTTTTGCACCGAGAGCACCCTAGTGTATGCAAAATACCCTAGTTCTCCCACACATACTTTGTCCCTGGCACATACTCTATCCTTTGCAGAAAGAAACATAATAATATTAATTTGACATCTATTCGCCTACCACACGAGGTTTATGCAAACAAACTACAACCACATCAATTCTCACATCATTGAACATGGCACTAATATAACAGTGTGGTGCAACTGTATAAATCCTCACATCATTGGGCAAAGTGCTAACATAACATTGATGGTGTTAGAGCACTCATCAATGAAATGATGAATCAAAAATTTACTTTTATTTTAATTTTCAAATAAATTGTCAAACATTGGAAAAAACGAAAATATAAAATGGCCTTCACCATGGGAATTATGACCCATAAGGGCTTCCTTAGCCAATCGGAAATTAGAAATAATTTTTACTAAAAATTCAAAAATAATTTTTGAATTTATGCAAAAATATAAATATTAAGTATTTTCCCAAAATTTTGGTTAAAATTGCAAAAAACACAGCCAAATAATACAAAATGAAACTTGACCCCAAACCAAATACTAGTCTCAAACTTGCCAAGGACTAATATGGGAACAAGACACTGCAAAACATGAGTTAATGTGCATATGAACCATGAATGAACAACTTGCTATTGTACAACGAATCTTTTTTTATCACTGTAAATTGTACATATAAAATTTTCAAATAAATCCAGTGTTATTATGATGTGATGTACACCAGGCCATAATCTTATGTTTTAGTTATAATTTAACAATATGTAGTTTTCGCTTACAAACTATATGGTGTGATGTACACCAGGCCATAATCTTATGTTTGTAGTTATAATTTAACAATATGTAGTTTTTACTTACAAACTAATTTTATTTGTAATTTTTATAAAATTCAACGGAATTTTTCAGAAATCCAAGTTACAACAATTAAGGATCAAGATTTTTGGGTGCCTTAAAATTTTTGATAGTGATAAATCCATTTCCACCATAAAACCTCAATTATCAATTTAGAAAAAGGAAAAAACAAATTCCAAGAATTTTGGTAGGTAGACACCTTTTTCTCATTACCTTAGTTTGCTCATCAAATTGAGGATGATAAGATGCATTATAAGCTAATGGAGTACCAAGAGAAGAAAATAGCTTTGTCTAAAAATGAATGTGGGATATTTGTTCTTGGGATACTAGTTAATTAAGGAGGTGTCTTTAGTGTGACTTTTGGATGGAAAAATTTGACGTGAAACCTTGATTTGAGTTGTTGAAATTGTTTTTTTGACTTTATACATGGATTTAGTGTGACTTTTGGACTTTCCAGCGGAAAGCTTTGAGGTGAAAGCTTGATTTGAGTTGTTGAAATTGATTTTCTGACTATATATATGGATTCAGCACATTGAAAAACTCTCATGTAGGGGTTACCCATAAAGTGTGTGATTTCTCTAAATTCCCTCTAGATTTTAGAGAAATTAAACCAAATAAAACCCACAAGAAAATTTTCCAAAAATCTCACTAAAAACAACTTGGTTAATAAAAAAGTCTAAAAAATTGAAGGAATTGATTAAATGCCTAGAAAATTGGAACACAAAAAAGCCTCAAAGTAGTATACTATCTATAAAAATTAGAAAATTTCATAGTAATCTTTAAAATGAAAACTTGTCTTTATAAATACATAAAATAGATAATAAATAAAAAGATAAATACTATAAATTATACATAATGCTATTTTTTAATCTCATATTTAATATAATATAGGTAGATTATACTTCAATTTTAGAGCTAAAATTATGTATGAAAGTTATTAAATTTTCATATTATAATTTTATGCTAGGCCTCTAGTTGAATTTAAATATTAAGTATGAAATTTATTAAATTTTGGAATGATAAAATTTATTAAAATGAGTAATTAAAAAAAATAGTATGGAAAGACAATTTCAACGAATGATCTGTGTACGCATCGCATGACCGCAGCCACTACGTAACTGTCATCTTCCGTCTCCCAAATCGACTGCCAAGCATCGCTGCTGACAAAATGTGAGTATAAAAAATGAGGACCGCAGGAAATAAATAAATGAAAATTTCAATATATGAATATAAATAAAGGAAATTGTATTTTACATTTTCTTTTTATGTTATTTTACAAAAGAGCAGCTTTTTGGCCCGGAAATTGCTCGTCGGAAAAGAACTCCAGCGAATGGCGACAGGGACTCCTGCTTTCCAAACGGAGTAGTCTATGCATGCGAATTTTTGGACACTCATGTGATATGTGATATTGTATTGATGGTCATAGATACCATGGGGAACAGGGATGGAATTTGATTTATTTGGTAGTGTGTCTGTTAAATATAGTTAATTTTATTTTTAAATTTTCATTATTTTTTGCTGAAATTGTGAAGATAAATTGGGAGGTGTGGAAACTATCAAATTTAATGAGTGAGTCTATTTTGAAATTCCAACTCTCATAGTCAAGATTTCCCATAGAATAAGGTAGTGTGGATAGGATATACCTTACTCGTATTTTTTTTTTGAGACTAAGGGCTTATTCTGTATCAAACTATGATGTGTAAGGGTGTCTGTTTGTCATCAAAGTTGAAATTTTACTCATGTTTGCCAAAATTAAATAACTATACAAAACATTTAAACCATGTTTGCTCATAAAAAAATTTGCAAAAATTTGCAAGTGAAGGAATTGGATTGCTATCTGTATTTAAGATGGATCTATGATGTTTTTTTTTATCAACAATTACAAGAAATACAAACCCTGCAGCGGTAAAGATAGAGTGGAAGGAGGAAGAGAAAGGAGAGTTGAAGCCAAGGATCTGGTGTATACAATACACTGTATCCTTATTTTTCTTGTTGAGAAGAGGGGCTTATTCTACAGATGAGTATGATCTGTAAACGTGTTTATTTCTCATCAAAGTTGAAATTTTACTCATAAAAAATTATAAAATAGAAAATAAAATTAAATAACTATACATAACATTTAAACCATATTTGTTCATAAGAAAATTTGCAAAAAATTGCAAGTGAGGAAATTGGATTCTTCTCTACTCATGTTAGATTGGTATTTAAGATGGATCTATGCGGGCTATTTTTTATCCACAATTACAAGAAATACAAAGTCCCCCAAAGTAAAGGTAAAGTCGAAGGAGGAAGAGAAATGATTTAACCGAAAGAGAGTGAGGCTCTGCCAAAGAGTCAAGTAGTGCCTCTGGAGGAACTTTAGAGTCTAGTGAGAGCTCTCAAGTTTGGTTGGGCACTTGTAACACTGCCAAAGATGCCGTTCTCTCTCACATATGACTTTTGCCTTCAAGATCCGAGGATAAATGCTTTTGGACAACTTAAAACTCAGGTTCACAAAGAAGATCTCCTTTGCGAAATTTTTGAAATTTTGTTTATTAAATTTAATTTTCCAAACTTTATTTATCTTATTAAAATAATTTCAGAGATTTTTTATTCACATGCCTTATTAAATTTAAATATCTTTTATTTAATAAATTTGTATCCTATATAATTATTTTATTTAAATACACTATAATAATTATTTTGAAAGTATGAATATAGCACAATATATTTATTTGTAATTCACATAAAATAATATATTTTACTGCCTGAATATATTTTTTTTTATTTATTTTAAATTAATAATAAATATTAAAGATATTTTTAATAAATTTTTTAAAGTGTGAATATAATTTTTCTTATAATTTTAATTTTAATAATAAAATATAAAATATTTTAATGCTTAAATTTGTATAGTAAGTGTTTGACATTTTTAATATATTAAAAATTAGATTTAATATAATGTTTTAAATATACATTTATGATTATTCATAAACACTAATTTGAAGTTACCATGGTTTAAATTTAAAAATGATAAACCCAAAAATTAAGAGATTTAAAAGAATAAACTATTTTTTTAACCAAGATATTCTTTAAATTCTCTAAAAAAAAAATCATACAATTTATATTTGTAAATATAAATTTTAATTTAATAAAATGCCTTACCAAGATGCCTTTAAATTCTCTAAAACAAATCACACAATTTTTATTTTAAAAAATACAGTTATAATCGAAAAATCTATCCAATAAAACTTGTATTAAAAACACCAGGTTTAAATATCTCAATGGCAAAAATAAATATAATAAATAGATTATTAATATTAATGTTTTATTTTAAAAAATGTTAGTTTAATATATAAATAGCACACTATATGCATATATAGTTTCTGTATTCATTTGAATTGTTATATTAATAGAAATGTTATTAAATCAAGAATTTAAATAAAGGATTTTTGTATTTATCTGAATTGTGATGACAAAAAAACCTCTAGAATTAAATAGTTATTTAAGAATTTTTTTTGTTTAATATATATCAAATCACTAAACACATTAACATTATAAAATTTTGGCCATTTATTTCTTTGGTGTTTTAAGATAAAATTGAAATCATCATTTTTTTTTAAGAAAACCTTAATTTGAAAACAACAAAATTATAAATATTTTATATATGAATTTTACATGGAAGGAGGTTTGTTGATTTTTTTTCTTTTCTTAATTGAGGGTATAGATTGTTTCTCAAAGGAATATGCTCAACATATGCTTCTTCTTAATGTTTATCAACGACTCGAGTGTATTATTGAGTTTCTTAGGTTGCATTGACTTTTAATAAATTTAAAAAATTAGATTCATGACATGTGGTTGCCCACCGACGAATTTCCTAGGGATTTGAGATTATTCTAATTTTAATGGCTTCCTCCGTGTTGACAATATTATATCTCTAATAAGTTCTTCATTATTATTTATAGCCTTCATTTATATATAAGAAAAAATATTTAGCAAAATGGTCAATTACTTTTAATAAATTTAAAGAATTAGATTCCTGCCACATGGCTCCCCACCCACAAATTTCCTAGGGATTTGATATTATTCCAATCCTAATAAGTTCCTCAGTATTATTTATCACATTCATTTATTTATAAGCAAATTTTATTAAGAAAAATGGTCCATCACTTTTAATAAATTTAAAAAATTATATTTGGGCCTGGTGGCTCCCCATACGTCAAATTCCTAGGGATTTGACATTATTCCAATTCTAATAAGATCCTCATTATTATTTATAACATTCATTTATATACAATAAAATTTTATTTAGAAAAATTGTCCATTACTTTTAATAAATTAGAAAAAAAAATATCTTTGCCACATGGCTCCCCACCAACCAATTTCCTAGGGATTTGAGATTATTTCAAATCTAATAAGTTCCTTCATGATAAGTTCCTCATTATTATTTATAACATTCGTTTATATATAATAAAATATATAACAAGGTATTTTCCTAAGTCTTCGCTATGGTTCAAATAAATGCCATCCATTATGATGTTAAAATGTCTGTTAAGATGTCCTTCAAGAAGATCATATGGTCTACTCCAATCTTCTTCTCTTGCCAGAAGAACATGGGCTACAAGTTGTGAATCTTATGTCTTCTTTGATTGATAACAAAGTTTTCCATACCATATATAAAAAGGTATTTTCCTATAATTGTGGCAACAAATTACTTCCCCATCTATTTGTCAATATCTGAACATTCATATATTTGTACACTTCCATAGGTGTCTCATAGTGGCAAATTTAACATGGAAAACCTCTATGAGAAGCTTGGGCAGTTGATATTGGATCACAAGACCAACTTATGGGACCTTGACTCTCGAGAGGAATAGCTATTGTTGCACAAATGAGGAGTAGAAGGTTTGACCATTTTATGCCATGAATCTCCATGTGATGAATTATGTGTTCGCTATAAATTTTGTAACTAAGTGTGGCTTAGATGTTAATGATTTGAAGGAGTGTTCTATGAAGATTTATTTACTTTTCAAATACAAATGTATAGAAGTAACTCACTTATGAATTTGGCATGTCCTAGGTTTTTAATGTAGGATTAGTCTAGAATTAGGTAAAGTAGCATGAATGAATTTGTATTCTAAAATTAATTAGCAATCATTCAATAACAAATTTTGAAATTGAAAGCTGATGTTATTATTTTTTCCTTTAAAGATGAGTAGTGATCTATTTTAATCACAAATCTAGGAAGTGTTTAGAGTGATATAATTTTTGCTTGTGTATTTATTTTTTTAAGTGAAGCAATTGAAAAAAAATGTTTGCATCTCAAAGATAAAATTCACACAAAATTATAGCCTAAGTATAAAATAATAACATTACTTGAAATGCTTAAAAATGTTTTAACCATGAAAATCTATTTCTTTTCATTATACATATTAGTTGACAATGAAATATTTTACTTAATATAGCATTGAAATATTTTACCTATGAAGTACACTATTTATATTAATACGTTCCATGGTAAGTTCCTCCATGATTGATAAATTATGAAATTTAGAAATTATGGTTGACGTTTTGAAATGCATTTTTATTTTTAAAATTTTAAATGCATTATATTGTAAATTGATTATAAGTAAAATTTATGAAGTAAAAATATATAATTGGTTTATTTTTTATTTTTTTTGTTAATTTAATTATTAAATTTTTGAAATATATATACAATAAAAAATTTGTAATTATAGATTGAAATCCATCAATAAGTTCACATGATAATTTTTTACAAATTTTAAATATTGAATGAATTATAGTAAATCAATTTATAGATTTACAATGCCTATTTCGTTCATTTATTTTATTGATTTACTTTTGTAGAAAATATTATTTATTATTTATTATCAGTTGTTTATAAGGGTTGCAATATATTTGTTTTTTTGTTTTTTGTTTTTTTTTTTTTTATAAAAACCTATAATAATAATTTATAGGGTTTAATAATCTAAGGCTTCATATTCCTATGGTATAATATTATTCACAAGGTTTATACTATTAATCCTTGGGTTTAATATAAATCATGGTCAACCATGGTCCAACGCCACATTGCAATGAAGATTTTATCAATATGAAAATCCACCAATGTCGCACTGTGACAAGAATTGTATCAATATGAAAATCAACCATGGTGAACCATGTTCCAACATCACATTTTGACAAAGGTTGTCTCGACCATGGTCACATTGTGACAAAGGCTGTCTCTTGGTTTAATGTCACATTGTCACAACCATGGTCATCCATGGTCAACCATGGTCCAACATCGCATTGTGTCACAGATTGTCTCAATATTGAGTTCAACCATGGTCAATGATGGTTAACCATTTTTCAACATCATTTTGTGACAAGCGTTGTCTCAATATAAAAATCAATCATGGTCAACCATATTCCAATGTCGCATTATCACAAATATTTATCTTAGGGTTTATATTCCTTAGGGTTATTATATTTAGTATTTGGGTTTAATATTATTCCCTTGGGTTTATAATCCCTTGGGTCTATTATTCCCTTGGTTTTATAATATTTATGCTACGGTTTATATACCTTCGGTTTATAATTTTTATCCCTTGGGTTTATATTATCAATCTATTGGGTTTTAAGCCATTGGATTTTAGTATTAATCCCTTGCATTGATAATATCAATCCCTTTATGTTTTATATACCTTGCATTTATAATATTAATACCTTGGATTTAATATTATTCTCTTTGGTTTATAATACCTTTGGGTTCAATCATGGTCAATAACCATGGTCAACCATGGCCACATTGTGACAAATACTATCTCTTGGTGTAGCATCACATTGTCAAAACCATGCTCATCGATGGTCCAACGTCACATTCTGGTAAAGATTGTGTCAATATGGAGATCAAACATCATCAATGATGGTTAGTCCTTGTCCAATGTTGCATTGTGATAAACATTATCTCAATATAAAAATGAATCATGGTGAACTATATTCCAACTTTGCATTGTGACAAATATTTATGTTAGGCTTTATAATATTTATCTTAGGGTTTATATTCCTTCGGTTTATAATATTTATCGATTGGGTTTAATATTATTCCCTTGGGTTTATAATCCCATAGACTTATTATTCCCTTGGGTTTATAATATATACCTTAGGGTTTATATACCTTTTGTTTATAATATTAATCCCTTGGGTTTAATATTATTCCCTTGTGCTTCTATTATCAATCCATTTGGTTTTTAACCCCTTGGGTTGATCATTCCCTTGGATTTATAATATCATCCCTTTAGGGTTTATATACCTTACATTTATAATATTAATCCCTTGCGTTTAATATTATTCCCTTGGGTTTATAATACCTTTGCATTTTAGAATTAACCCCTTGGGTTCGCTATTCCTTTAAGTTTATAATTTCAATCCATTGGGTTTAAAGGGTTCACATTCCTAGGGTATAATATTATTCATAGGGTTTATAATATCCTAAGGTTTAATATAAAATGCTTTGGTTTACAACCATGGTCATCTATGGTCAACGACAGTCATAATGTGCCAAAGATTGTCTCAATATAAAAACCAACCATGGTTAACCATGGTCCAATGTCACATTGGCACAAACATCATCTCAGTATGAAAATCAATGATGGTAAATTATGGTCAAGAATTCTTATTTTAGGGATTATAATATTTATCCCTTGGGTTTAATATTATAGCCTTGCAATGAGCCACTATAGATATTGGAGACTGTTGACACCTAATCATGGGGATTAGGTGAACAATTGTAAATAATGTAAATAATAAATAAAGGAAAACGAAGAGTCATAGGGAGGTGAAACCCAAGATTCACTCCCTTATGTATATAACTATGAAAAATCTAAATGAATAGACACAATTAATTTGAGGAGTTACCTCCTGGCCTGATATGGTACCACAACAAGCTCTAGTTTATTTGTCAAGAAAGTTGGAAAAACAATTGTATATCTTGTGGTATTTGTAGATGATCTTTTGATGACAGGGAACAATGAGAGCCACATTGCATCCATAAAGAGCAAATTGAGGAAAGGTTTTGAAATGACTAACATGGCCTATGTTCATTACTATCTTGGTATTGAAGTAACTCATCATCCAAAGTCTAGATTCCTTTATCAAAATAATTACATTGGATATATATTGAACAGGTTTGGCATGGCTAAGTGCAATCCTCTAACTACTCCAATGGAACAAAACTTAAAGCTCACATCCGTAGAAGGAAAGTAATTTGAGGATGCAACAAAGTATAGACAGCTTGTAGGATGTCTTAACTACCTGGCTACTACCATATGAGACATTTTGTTTGTTGTTGGAATCCTATCCAGGTTTATGCAAAATACTTGTGAGGGACATTGGTGTGCTACAAAAAGAGTTCTAAAGTACTTGAAGGGAACTCAAGGCTTTGGACTCAAGTATACACATGTGGGTGACTTCAGCTTGATTAGATAATCTTATTCAATCTTTGATGGAGAAAAAGAAACTAGGGTATCTACTTTTGGTTATGTTATGAATTTTGGATCAAGAGCTGTCTTCTGGAGATCACGCAAAAAATCAGTTTGAGCAGATTCGAAAACAGAGGCAGAATATGTGGCAGTAGCTGAGGCAACAAAATAAATTGTGTGGCTTAGGAAAATTTTGGAATATTTGCAAGTAAAACAAGTACATTCAACTCCACTCATGATTGAGAACACATCTGCAATAAATTTGGCGAAGAACCCAAAGTTCCATGATCGAACGAAACACATCAATACAAAATATCATTTGATTCGACATCATGTTGAGGCTAAGACAATCTGTCTATGCCATTGTTCCACTAATGAGTAGATTCTAGACATCTTCACCAAAGCACTTGGAGGAGAAAAGAATGAAAGAATCAGAATGATGCTTGGACTCACCAACATCCCTTCAGATTAAGAGGGGGGGGATGTTGACACCTAATCATGGGGATTGGGTGAACAGTTGTAAATAATGTAAATAACAAATAAAGGAAAAGGAAGAGTCATCATAAGGTGAAACTCAAGAGCCACTCCCTTATGTATATAACTATGACAAATCTAAATGAATAGACACAGTTCATTTGAGGAGTTACCTCATGGCCTAACAGAGAAAAAGAGAGGTAGGTACTAACATTTATAGCTATATAAAGAGTGGAATCAATAGATGGTCTTTAGATTTCACCGTCTTTTTCTTCTTAATGTTATGCAAAAAATATAGACAATGTGAGAAGGGATTGGTTGGAAAGTGTGAATGGTCGTGATCATTATCTTGTTAATTTGAATTGGCGTAGCTTTTCTCATCGTTCTTAGTGTCTTTTGGAAGATACTAGCTTTTAATAATTATGTTCCAGTGGAGTGTTTAAAGTTGAATTTCCTATCAACAAAATTTAAATTGTTCCTTGATTTTTATTAAATGTTTATTTCAAAATTACATCATTATTATTGATTGAATGATAATATAATTTTTATTATTATGTGTATTTATTATTATTATTATTATTATTTGATATCATGCTAATAATTTAATATTAATTACTATAAATATGGTTCTTATATTTATATTAATATTATTGATAATGACATTAATAGCATTAATTCTTAATATTATTGATAATTGATATATGTGCTTGATATGGGCCTATCAAAGTTTATCAACCACATTTATTAATGTGGTTGTGCTAGTTAAATTCATATTGAATAATTTATCAAAATTATAAAGATTGAAATTTACATTGAGAAATCCAATTAGTGAATGATATTAGGACTCAAAAAATGTGAAGATATGCAAGGGAGTCTTTTAGAAAATTTTTGAATATTTCCATTTTCCTTTGTTAATACCAAATTGAGCATAAACTAAAACTAAAGTAGAATTGATTAATCGCCAACAGTGAATTTGATTGTTAAACTTAAGTGTTGAACGTGGAAGACTGAAGGAAAAACAGTCGATTTAAGACTGAATTAATAACTTAAGAAACATAATTAAGCTTTAATTTGCAAAATAAAATAGCGATACCATACAACGATATTGATTACAGAGTTCCTCCCTGATGGGCTATGTCTCTGGGTCCGCCTTCAAGATGGGCAACCGCATTATTAGGACTGAACTCGAGAAGGTTGATTACACAACAAATGAACCAAACTGAAAGTGCATTAAGGCACTTGTGATCTCTTTCAAAATAATGCTCTCTGAAATAGCTTTCCAACACCTATGATAGTTCCCAATTTCGACTCTGGATACTTCCATTATACTGAAAACAAATGAGCCTATAATCTCTCGAATCTGCATACAAACTTCTAAAACCACTCATGAACTCTTCAATGACTAAGTTGGTGATTTTATAAGGCATTAGATACATTCTAACTCTTGCTTCCCAAGTTTGGCATGTACTAGCTAAATTTTTGTTTCAATGTGCTCGGTCTTATGCTTGGTTGACACCTTAGTGTTAAGTTGCATGGTGGAGGGTTTACATTTATGCTCAAAAAACAAACAAAAACCCAAAATAGACTTTTAGTTATCCGAACGGTCAACTAATGGTGCACGCTAGCTAATTGGAACCATGTGATTACTGTGGTCTTACCACAGGGGGACATCGTGCAGGTTTGTTCGAGCGATTTCGAAACTGCTTGTTGACTCTGCATGTGACAGTGTCCCAAAGCTCTATTGGTTACAACTTATTCGAAGCTTACCCTCAAGCGGTTTTGCTAACGGTGCACTTCAACTGTTCATGTGACAACTACTACTAACAGTAATGGCTTACCTCCATGCGGTTAGACTGTATTGCATTGTAATGTTTGTTGCCACGGTCATGCCACCTTAGTGTTCACATGAAACACGGTTCCAATGCGGCTTAGCTGCTGCGGTTAGACTATGTTTGTATTGTTTGGTTGATAATAAGGTCCAAATGTGGGTCTTTTGCAACAGTTTAGTGCATAGGTTTATGTAATTAGGTTTTTAACATATGTTTTACACCATAGCCTTAGGGCTAGGTCTTAGGTTTAGCCACTTAGGTCTTTAGTTCCACCATAAGTAAAGCCGTTACAAACACCTTTGTCAGAATGCGAAATTAC
Organism: Pinus taeda; assembly: GCA_000404065.3. NCBI lineage: Eukaryota > Viridiplantae > Streptophyta > Pinopsida > Pinales > Pinaceae > Pinus > Pinus taeda. The sequence goes on along the minus strand of APFE030757247.1, from coordinate 230,475 downwards.
ACACCACATGACACCCATAATCACCATGACAATAAACATGAACCAAAACACCATGAAGAACTGAATCAACACTGGATGAACTGAATGTTGACGATGAACTGAACATTGACGATGAACTCAACACCATGCAAGTGATCTCGTGAGATACTCCTCAATCAATACTCTCCACTTGAAAGCTTTTGGACCACCAAAATTTTTCATTTTAAGTAGGGACCAGGTGAGGGTAGAGCTCCCTCACTCTCCTGATCTTTATCCACTTTGCCTTGCTGATGTAAGACCACATTCGACCACCAGAATTAATGTGATGACCCTGATGATGCTTACCATGGTGCATTTTGAACCTATTAACTATTCCATCCATATGTAGTATACACAACTTTCCAAGGTGGTTAAAAAACATATCATAAACATGATGGTTTGTTTCTTCCATCTGTGCATCATTAGTTAGTGATTCATGAATATCTTTGAAAACAATCTCTATAGGATATTGTTCAATACGGGTGATATGTACTAACAAACTATTTTGCACACTAACTAAAACATTCAAAGAAATCATTGACACCATATGAGCTACTTTACTTGATGTACCTTCCTAACTCCTAATTACTAAGTGGACTTGCTGCAATAGACCCATCAAATTATAATGTGAATACTATTGCAACTTAGTTTGAATTTGAAGGTATTGAAGTGGTTGTTGACTTGCTTGAATGACTGTTTCTTCACCCATTAATTGATGTTTCCATTGTTTAACACTTTTCATTAAAGCATAAATTTCCCTATCATGTGTTGGATACTTTGACTTTTCTTTAGAAAATTCTTTGATATGAAAAAAAATAGGCTTCTCTTTCTAAAACAAAGTTGTACTTATTGCATACTTACTAGCATCAAATTCTATTTGTTTAAGGCTTAGTGAAAATGATACCATTTTTTACTTTGAAGTTTAACATGCATTTACTTTTTTAGTTCTCCACTAAGATAAGGCTTTAAAACTGTTTAAAACATGAAATGGTGATGCATTACAAGAGTAAACTAACTTTCCCTAATACTGATTTACAACCCTGAAACATATAGCTTCCCAACTTGGAATGAAATGATACATTCTGACATTAGGAAGAGGAGCATTGGACATCAAATGTACCTTACATTGTATTTCCCATTTATGAGAAAGATTTTTTGGTTCTTTAAATAGACCAGGAAAATACTCTACTAATTCAACCAAGATATCTTTAACTCACACTCACAACATGCACAATCATCATGTCAATTCTTATGTTGTTCTTTTACAAACATGATTACAAATCTCTTATTTGAACTTATTAATCGCTTCATGTGATTGAAAATAACTGCATCCAAGTGAGTTTTAGTTTTATGTGCCATGATGATAAATTCAACACCATCTTTCTTAAGGTGATACTTATGCCATTTCCTACAAAACACTGCATCATGATCATAAAGATAAGGACTTCCTAGCACTACTTGAGTTATGTCTACTGGAACGACATCTAATTCTGCTGCATCAATGTAGTTAGATGTAATGACAAATTTTAACCGGCACTACTTTGTGACACTTATCTAAGTTGATTTATTGAGACAACCTAATGGGTATGGTCTTAGATGATTCTGTGTCTCCAAACCCAACTTCTTAATTAAATATTCAAATATCAAATTTTCCTGTGATCCACTATCAAACATTGTATCTATTTTTTTTTTCTTAGAAATTATCCTTATATGAAATAGTTCAACTCTTTTATCCTCATTTAGATGATTTATGTTTGAAGAAGATGCAAAAGTACTAGAACTTTAACCAGTATGAGAGGTTTTACCTGTTGAAACTATGGAATTTATCCTCCTTTCATCACCTGAATCAGAGCCTAGATCTTGTTGGATTGTTGCATTTTCTTTCATTTCATCCTTCTCCTTAAGCAACTTCTTTGGCTTATGTTCGAGATGAAGGTTCCAACATTTAGATTCATCACGATCGACTCTTTGGCAATGAGAAATATTAGGTCTTTCGTTCTGAGCTGTCGCTGATTTATTTCCCTTCGAGTTGCTCTTCCTCTTGTTGTCATTGCAATCATTGGTTTCCAATTGTTTGGATCATTGTGGTGCAAACTTGAATGGTCTAACACTTGATTCATTATGTAAGGCTTAAATACACACTTCATCAAAGTCACCAGGAATAAACAACAATAATGTATGTTGTAAATATGAATGTAAACTACCAATGTACTTTAACAAAGTTTCACATGTATCCAATGGAATAACAAGCGCTAAATGTTTCTTCCTGAATTCCTAAGTAAACTCTTGAACATTCTTCCCCTTACCTTTACTCAAATGCTACCAGTCAAGTACAACTTGTTGCATGTGTCCCAAAAGGTATAATTGTTTCTTGAGAGCTTTTATAACTAAGACCATGAAGGGATGACTTTACCTTTCTGCTTTACATCTGTTTCAGTTTTACATTCCCACCAAATTAGAGATGTTCCCCCCATTCTAAGTGTAGCTAACTAAATTTTTGTTTTATCATCAGAAATGTTCCGAATATGACAATACACTTCTATCTCTTTAATCTAGTTATCTAACTTTTCAGGATTAATTTCTCCATCATAACCAGGTAATTCAAATTTTACATCAAGTTTCAAAAGAGACGTTTTCTTAGGTTTCTTTGTTGTTTCAGATTATGAACTGGAAGAAGAAGAAGAAAAATATGATGATGGAGATGATGGAGGAGGAATTTTATCAGCCTTGCCTTTACCCTTGTCCTTCTTCAATGTATTTGAAGAAGAAGTTGCATCACTAGCATTCTTATCTTTGTAGACTTCTCCCAATATCTGCTACATGCTCAAAAAAACATTCTAAAACTATTCCTCACTCATCTTTGCTTCAGGAGTTTCACTTGTCTTAGATCTTGTCATGGTCAATTTATGAGTGACTCTTCATTTTCCAATCTGTGGATAAAACTCCTCAAGTGTTTCTTCTCCACATTGCGACTTTGACCTGATTAACATTCACTGGAAAAAATATACAAATGCAACCTAATTTTATACCAAATTATATCATCTGGTACTGAGCATGAACTATAATTGAAGTAGAATTGATTAATTGCCAACAGTGAATTTGATTGTTAACCTTAAGTGCTGAATGTGGAAGACTGAAGGAAAAACAATTGATTTAAAACTGAATTAATCACTTAAGAAACATAATGAATTATGAATTTCTAGAATAAAACAGTGATACTAGACAACAATATTGAATACGGAGTTCGCCCCTAATGGACTACGTCTTCGAGTCCACTTTTAAGATAGGAAAATGATTTATTAGGTTTGAATCTGAGAAGGTCGGTTACATAGAAACTGAACTAGACTGAATGTATATGCAGACACTTATAATCTCTATCAAAAGAATTCTCTCTAAAATAGCTTTCCAATACCTTTCACGATTCCCAATTCCAGATCTGGATACTCCTGTTATACTAAAAACAAATCATTCTATAATCTCCAGAATTTTCATACAAACTTCGAAAACCACTCATGAACTCTTCAATGATTAAGTTGGTGACTTTATAAGGCATTAGGTACATTCTAACTCCTGCTCCCCAGGTTTGGCATGTACTAGCTGAAGTTTTGGTTGAGTGTGCTTGGTCTTTTGCTTGGTTGACACCTTACTGTTAAGTTGTAGGGTGGAGGGTTTACATTTATGCCCAAAAAACAAACAAAAACCCAAAATAGACATTGGATTATCACGTTGGTTAACTAATGGTGCACACTCGCTAACTGCAACCATGTCACTATTGCAGCATTACCATCTTACCATAGGTAGACACCATGCAGGCTTCTTCCAATGGTTTCAGAACCACTTGTTGACTCGACATGTGACAACTTCCAAAATCCCTGTCAGTTACACCTTATCTATGGCTTACCCTCTTATGGTTCCGCTAACATTGTGCTTTGAATTTTCATGTGACAGCTACCGCCAAAAGTTATGGCTAACCTCCACGCAGTTAGACTGTATTGCATTGTAATGTTTACTTCCATGGTCATGCCACCTCGGTATTCACATGCAACACGGCTCTGACACGGCTTAGATGTTGTAGTTATACTATGTTTGTATTTTTTGGTCAATAAGATATGAATGTAGGTCTTTTGCAATAGTTTCATGCATAAGATTATGTAATTAGGTTTTTAACATATGTTTGACACCATATCTTTAGGGCTAGGTCTTAGGTTTAGCCACTTAGGTATTTAGTTCCACCATAAATAAACACATTACAAACACCTTTGTCACAATGCAACATTAAACACCACATGACACCCATAATCACCACGACGATAAGCATGAAACAGAACACCATGATAACTAAATCAAAACTGAATAAACTTAACATTGATGATGAACTAGACGTTGATGATGAACTGAAATCTGATGTTGAACTAAACACTATGCAACTGATCTGATGAGATCCTCCTGGATCATTTTCCCAATGCCACTCCATCCTTCAAAGGTCATGACTACATCATGGTTCTACTCCCATAAGCATCTTAGAGAATGGGATGAAAGGAAAATAGTACAAATCTTCTAATGTCCTATTTAGCAATTCTAACGGACTGTTATTTTGCATAGTGAACACCCATGTGATCTAGTTGATGGTAAGAAGAGAATCACCAAAAAGATGCAAATTTGATTTTCCTTTTTCCTTGGTGATCTAGTTCACTAAAATTATTTTTAGGAGCCCCAAAACATCAAGAAGAAAATCATTGGACCCCTTATAGAGATTAGCATACCCCTTTCTCATCCCAAGGATGGGTCTAATAAGGATTGAGGGGAGTTTTTATTTTTATTTTGCAACTTATCTTGGAGTTTCCCATGTAGAGGAGAGGTTTTGAGAAAAAGTTGTCTACATAGCTATAGTTTGATAGCACACTATGTGGGAGAGGGAATTGTTTATTCAGAGGACTAGTTCTATGATAGCCAGGTAGCCTAAGAAATGATCAAAGGTACAACTTTTATGTCCTTTATGAGATCACTTTTCGACCAAGTGTTTAGGATTGTATTAATGGTGTATTTGTCCCAAACTAGAGGTAGAGGATTAGATCAATATATTTCTAATTAAACTTCTTATGTGAAATGAAATTCCAAATTAAAACGAGTGTTATATTTAGAGTCTAATTTGCATAAGATACATTTTCCAGACACAATGAGATTTTTTCTTTTTAATGGATCCTATGTTGGTTCTTTGTTTTTTACAAAGGTGCTAACTAAAAATATTGGCATTAGATGAGCACCTAAATTTCCAAATCTTCTTTCCCCACTCGAAAAGTGATATTTCTTGAACCTCCTACGCTGATGTCGTGTGACAAATTGTGGGCCTTAAATACCCATAGGATTTGGAGACAAAATTAATTGGCCCTCCTGATCTAGGTGATCCGAGTTTCAAATAAAAGCATTTTGTAAGGCTAAAATGTAAGATGTCTAATGGATTTCGTGATATTTTCTTAGACCACCTCAAGATATGATAGTTAACTACTTAACAAGTTATAATATCATAAAAGGTTTTCCACATATATCTTTTTTTATTTGTTGAATTCATGATATTAATGTTTGATGATGTTTGTCTCCAATTAGATAAGTAAAATTTGTCAATAGAGTGATTCACCCCCCTTGTATAACTGTGAATTCCAACAAGTAGAACTCCTTTTACATCCCTTCAAAAGGAATAACCTAAAAATCTACAATAAGCCCACAAAAAATTCTTCCATAGAGAGAAAAAGAATGTAAACTTAAGATTTGTGCCATTTGTCTCAATGTAGGGGATGACAATGCAAATATTCTCAGAATCTTACAAATAGAAGTACCATGACAAACACCATATTGGCTATAAATACATCAAATGGCATGATTGCCACATATTTTGAGCACATCAATTCTATTAGGGTTCAACACATTCAAAATATTTACAAGGAAGACTCTTTTGCGTCAATAGATGTCATCGTCTAGGTGTTATACCTTTTCCAAAGTATATGGAGTGTGAAGAAACTAAAGAATTAATGGTTTGTGTCACTATTAAAATTTTTGAAGATTCTATATAGCTTTCAAAATGACAAACATCTTATCTCTATTAATATTCGATTGGAATTCTACCTTGGCTATTTTAATTTCTTGGGAAATGATCAATTAAGAGTTGTGGGAAGAACTTATAGTCAAAATTTATTCTCCTTTAACTCAACATTCATTGCAATAATGCCAAAATTTCGTAATCCCCACTCCTTTAACTTTTCAGACCCATCTTAATCTATAAAATCACATATGAAGTTATGGCAATGATTATATCCCATCGGATAAAAGACTTTCCCTTGGAAAGCATCTCCCTATAAAACTTTCGTTTTCTTGCAGGAATAAAATTCCATACCATTGGTCTTTCCTAGTAAGGCTTTCACTCCATTCATACAAAGAAGAAGAAATACATCATTTTAAATTTTCATTTCTCATTTTTGGATTCTCCCACTCATTTGTCGCTTGGACCCCAAACTACATTAGCTCAACCTCTTTTCCACTTCTAATCAATATATTAGACTCTCTTTTTTTCATGTGAGAAATGGGATTACAAAAAGGATATCCTCTCTTGGCTCTTCTACTCCTACAATATGTGGAGAGTCTTAATAGAATTATAAATTTACAAATTGTCTTTGGAGCTCTAAGATGCATAGAAGTTAGCTCTTATTTATCCATATTTGATCTACATCTTGTGGATGATATACTTATCTTTTTTGCAAGAGATCTTAGATATTTATATCAACTTGAAGATTATTTTTCTACTTTTTCTAAATCCACTAATATGAAAATGAATAAGGACACATCCTCCTTATTCCTTTGGGGAATGTAAAAGCTAGAGAAAAGATACATAGCATAGCTCCTCGATATACATGTTTTAGGAAAAATATAGGTATGGAATATCTTGGTTTAAAATTAATACAAAATGGTTATGTCAAGAATTATTGTATGTGTAAATTTGTAAAAATAGAAAAAAGATAATTTCCGAGTGCAACAAGTGACATTCTAGGTTTGGCTAATTAGCCCTAGTAAAGTCTATTGTGGTAGCTATCCTTGTCTATTAGACCACATTGACGTCAGTCTCAAAAAGCATACTAGCCAATATTTGGAAAATATCCTTTATATTCCTATGCTATAGATTAGCTAAAAACAATGTTCTATTCTCAACCTCTTATAAAAATTTCGCAACTCCCAAAAGTCATACAAGATGGGGAATGAAAAACATTTTCCTCTTGACCAAAGCTCTTGCCAAAAAATTGTTTGCGGATTGATTCAAGGCTTGGGTCAGTGGACACAGATACTCTGAGCCAACTATTTCCCATTGTAATCTATAGTAGACTATATTAATAACACAAATAAAAGGAATCAAAATAGCTCCATGGTCTCCAAATCCATTCTAAATGCATTTCCACTCACAAGAGATTCACTCTTGTGGAAAGTGGGAATAGGAAAAAATGATTTGACTTGGAAACACCCATGGCTTGGAAGTTCTAATCATTTACTACAATCCCAAGTCATTGAAACCATGAATAGGGAAGGTTTCTTCTTATTAAATAAATATTTTCAAGGTGATATTAAAACTTGTTAGGGAAGTTAGCTAAGTTATCACAACTTGAGGTGGGTTCAATGAAATATGAAGAAATTCATTGAAAATTTTACATGTTAGCCTTACAATATTCTTTTATTAGAAACTCAGATCAACTAGTTCACGATGACCAATGGATTTTATATTCTAATCCCATTGGTGGTTAAGACCAAAAAATGGTTACACAACATTAACATAGGAGGTTTAGGAAGTCTCACCTCACTAGGTGGGGAGGAAAAATTGGAAATTTAATTTCCCATCTAATACCAATCTTTTCAACTGGCTCCTTTGTAAACAATAAAGAACCAACGTATGATCCATTGCAAAGAAGGAATTTGATTGTGCTAGGTAGATGTATCCTATGCAAATGAGACTCTGAATATAACGCCCATTTTACCTTGTAATTCCCTTTCAAAGAAGAACTCTAGTAAAAAATATAAAGATATATTTCTCTACCTTTAATTTTGGAGGAATACACCATTAATACAACCATAAATAGTTGGTTGAAACATCATCGCGTAAAGGACATAAAAGCTCTACCTTTGATCATTTCTTAGGGTATCTGGCTACCACAAAACCACTTGTTTGAAGACATAATTCCCTCTCCCATGCAGCGTGTTATTCAAACTCTACTTATCCAAACAAAGTTTTCTCAAAACCTCTCCTCTACATGGGGAACTCCAACATAAGTTGGAAAAATAAAAATAGACTCCCCTCAAGCATCCTTAGACCCATCCTTAGGAGGATCGAGGGGTATTCTACATCTCTCTAAGATATCCATTGATTTTCTTCTAGATGTATTGGGGCTACTACAAAAAATTTCAGTGAACTAGTATGCTTAAGACAATCACTTCAAATTACCAAAGAAGAAAAGATTATCGAACTTGAATGTTTTTGGGGATTATCTTCTTACCATCAACTAGATCACATGTGTGTTCATTATGCAAAATATACCATCTCTTACTCCTACTAAATAAGGTATTAGAATACTTTCAACATTTTTCTTTCATCTATTTCTATGACATATTTACCAAATTAGAACCATGATGTAGTCATAACCTTTAAAGGATGGAGTGGCATTGTATACTCTATCATTTTTAAATTTATTAATACTCAATCAATAAAAGGAAAGAAAACCACTTAAAAATGGAATTTTTAAGAAGCGGAGTATCTCATTCAATATAATAAGATAAATTTAATATAACAATTTAATTAGTTTATATTTTAATTTTTAATTAAAATTATTATTATTTAAATAAGTTTATGGAATAATATTTAAAAATTATGAAATGCTTATAAATTTTAATAGTTAAAAAAATATTTTTAATATTTTATTATTAACTTTAAAATTAATAAAAGAAATTAATATACAAACTTATAATATTTACACTTAAAAAAATGATTATTATAATGTAAATTATAAACAAAATACAATATAGTAAGATGATAAAATTTAATTTGACTCAGATAAATAAAATATATTTGAATTTAGTAAGACACCTCAATAAAGAATATATGAAATAATTCAATGAATAAAGTTTAGAAAATTAGATAAATATATAATTTTTCAAAAATTTGATAAATGAGATCTTCGTGAACTTCTAAGATTAGAGTTTTCCAAAGCAATTTGTATTCCAAATAACCACAACCTGAAAACTCCCCTTTAAAATTATCTTTGAAAAAAAAACGAGGGAAACAAATTTGTTTGGAAAAAAAAATCTCTCAATTAGAAACAAGAGAGGGAAAAATTAAGATGAGCTGTGGATCATGATTCCATCGTAGTCATATGCAAGAGAGAGCATCATATTGGGTAGTGTTGCAAGTGCCTAGCGAAACTCGAGAGCTCTCACTATTGGGGTCTCTAATTTCTACAACAAACTTCCTCCACGGGCGCTACTTGACTCGTGTGTACAACCTAGCCCTCATACGCCTAAACTCTCCTTTCTCTTCCTCCTTCAGCTTTTGATTTACCCCTACAGCCTTCATACTTCTTCGAATTACGGACGAAAAAACAATAACAAGAAGAGAACTCCTTTGTGCTTCTTGTAACTGTGGATAAAAAATAACAAGAAAAATAGTTTTCTTCTGTAATTTTCTTCTATCTGTCTTCTGATATTGATCTTCCACATTTATCAAGCCATGAGCCCCAGGTGGCAGTGACATTGCATTGGATATCATCACTATTCACAATATTAATATAAACACTGTTTTTTCTCTTATCAATATCTATTTCATCCTCCCTTTCCAACAAATGTTCGCAAATAAACTCCAACATATTCATGTTCGAAGTTGCCCTTGCAACATCCATTGTGGTCTCACGTGTGTCGATTTTTGTATAAATCCCGAGGGTCTGTGGAATTGCCACATCCGAGATTGAGAGTGAGGGTAGGAGACAATTTCAAATTTTGGAAATTCAAGCTTGTGTTTGGGTCGGTTTCTAAATTGAAATGAGAGTATAGTACATTAAATACATGATATCATATACAATGGAAGTCTAATGGTCTCTTGGGGGCAGAGGTGGCGTACTTGGCTGGTCTAAATTCCCTCAGTCGAAGTCAAATGGAGATGGTGGAAACCTTCGTCATGGTATGTACAACCATACATGCAATGTCACATCGCTGTCCAAGAATTCAGACATATAGACTACTCCCTTTCAAACGATGTTAGTTTCCTCTATTCGAGCAATGAGTTGACTTCTTGTGTATAATGAGAAGCTAAATTTTTATGGGTGCCCCTCCCTCTTACGGATTTTTTATTAAATGATTGTTTTACTTTTAAATTGCCCATCACATGAATTTTAAAATTTATTTGTATATGTTTCATTTAATTATGCAAATTGTATTTATAATTGTTGCAAAATTTTCATTCTTTGTTGTACCATTCCACTCAAGTCTTATGGCTGCATTTTCATTTAAGACTTGTTGATATGAAATTATATTCCTATGATTTTCCACGTTGTGAAATGTTCAACATTTTTTTAGATGAAATAGTGGAATAGATGGAAAATATGTATTGCATAATCTTTAATTTTTTTTTAATTCAAGAATAAAAAAATTAATAATTATAAGTGATATAATACTAGTATATATATATATAATATATATATATATATATATATTATATATATTCACATGAAATAGTGGATTTAAATGTTGTTGCAACTAAAAGTAGATGAGAAATTCACTTAACATAAATTGAAACACACATACCGTGTTTTCTATTTAAGTCACTTGGATGTCTATACCATTACAAAAAAAAAGTTGTGAAATAAGTTTCAAATCAAAAACATAATGTGAATGAACTATGTAAATGTTCAAAAAGTACATTCAATATCAACATGTACACAAACTAAATTTTTAGTAGTTTCACCAAAAAAGGTAAATGTCAAAACACAACACCATTAAAACATAAACATAAATGGAATAACTTTACATTAAAATAAATTTTAGCGTAAAAGTGGCCTCACAGGAAAAATAATAAAATAATAGTTAAAAAATAAAATAAGAGCTATGAATTTTGTAGGGAAAATAAGAAAACTATTTTTTTTCAATTGAATTTATGGCTTCTCTCCTTATAGGTTTACTCAAATTTCAAGTGTAGACACTTGTTGGATGCATAAATAAGTTCTACATCCAACTAGTACCCATTATGCACACTTTTGAGAAGACCCACATTGATAAAAAATGAAGATGAATTTAAAAAACATGTTGAACACGCGTTTTAATGTATATTCATTTTTTATCAATGTACATCTTCTCAAAAGTATTCATAACACATACTCATTGGATGTGGAATTTAACTGCGCATCCAACGAGTATCTGCACTTGAATTTTGAGTAAACATATAAGAATATGAGCCAAAAGTACAATTAAAAAAAGTAGTTTTTATTATTTTCCCTCCAAAATATTTACATGTAACTCTTTTTAAATTTAAAGGATATTTATTTGTTTACATATTATGCCATGGAAATGATGCAAAAGTTTCATGGGCACTTTTAGGGTGAAATTTCCTCTAATGAATATTTAAGATTATTCTTTCTTTAACATCATTCTAGATGTCATGTACCCTATCACATTCCACCATCGATGAATCAAGCCTTGTTAGGGACACTCGCATAAAGGCATCCAATCCAACTAATGATAGCTTTGTTCTTCAAACATCCTTTATTATGTTTTGTCCTTAGAATCCTCTCCCACAAGTAAATGTACTTGTCAGAACAGTAAGTATTGCCTGCCATAACTTTTTCATGTTAGGAAAATTTGTATACAACCGTGTAAAATAAAAAACCCTCCATGCATATTTCGTGGATGATCCCTCATATTTAAGCCGAAGAGTGTCAACAAATGGATGCAACTCTTTCAAAGAAGTCTCAAAATCAAATGTTGCTTTGTTTTCTTTAGTTTCATAATAAGGATCTTGTATGTGTTGAAATTTTTTTTCAAGCGAGCGCTCTAAATCTCATTATTTGCCATAAACATCCTCTAAATAATGGAAAGGGCTAAAAATATTTGTTGAGTTTGAAAATGAAATATTAGGGAATTTTCCATTCAAACTCTCTACAAGAGCTTGAACATAATCTTTTGCAAGTTGTTTGTAACTTTCTATTGAACCTTGAATACAAGGTTACCGTGATTTTTTTTGTATATCAACAAAATCATCATATGCATGTGAAATTTCTAGAAGTTATAATTCATACTTGTGAACAAGCCCCTCGTTACCAAAAATTTCTAAAAAGCTAAATTTAAAGGCATCTATAAATTTAGATAAATAACATGTTCCTTCTGCAAATGTGTCACTTCTAAAAAAACACCTTTTCAAAGTAATTATAGTAACATCTATGGATTTCCCTAAAGATTTGACATCAATATACTCTTCTTCGAATTTCTTGTTCAACTTGTTTAATTCACACATTATATCTGTAAGCATATCTAAATAGAACTGCACTGAAAGTATCCTTGCATTATCATACCATGAGTCTTTTCTTTAATTTTTCCACAACATTAATATGGGAGGCAAAAGTACAACAAGTCTTTCAATGACTTCTCCCATTGAAAGCAATCTAACTCCATGGATTTGAAGAGCCTCGAGAGATTCAAGTTGCATAAGTTTCGGTATAGTAATAACTTAACTATTTCTTTTCGTAGAATTTTACACCGAAGAATATATCTTATTTGCCAATTTCTCAACAAACAATAATTGAGGTATTCTTTTTGGAGCATCTGATGTGGCTAAACCTCCATGATAAGAAATGTAATGAACAACTACAATATTAGGTACATGTTTCTTCAAGAAAGTAATAAAACCATTTTCACTACCAGCCATTGAAGAAGCACCATCTATGGAAACTCCTATCGATCTTTGTTTTGAAAGACCCCTTGATTCCATTAAATGTTTGATTACATCATAAGTTATTTTCCCTCTTCCATCAAAAACATTTATGAGCTTTAAAAACTGTGAAATTGGAGGCCACAATAGTTTTGATTTTTAAAACGTGGCATAAACCACAAGATGCTTTTCTAAGATATGAACTGTATTTTCAAAAGGGATTTCTAGTATTTTAAAATTTGTCTCTCTTCAAGATATTGTGATATAGCAAAAGGGAAATCTTTTGCAACCACGTGACTTGTATATGATGTACCATATTTTTTCTTTGGCATATTTTGTGTGTGTAAAGGCATTGTAAATAAGAAAAGAGATTCATATTTTGAGAGCAATAGATCGTCTTGCACCATACAATACACTAATTTTATTGTAGTGACAACTCTTTCTTTGTTCATGTTGTCAATGCATGTAGTGTGTTTTGCAACAAGCCTTTTTCTCTTCTCATTTCCACATATCCACTTTTCCTCTAAGAGTTTATGGATGCTTGAACTAGCATGAATAACTATAGAATCATGTTGCAATGTAGAGCAACAAGTACCAGTTCCCCATGGTTGCATTTCCTTATGCATTTCACAATATATGCATTTCATACATGTTTTTCCTTTATGCTTTGCCTCTCTCAGTGACTTATACTTAGTTTTCCACTCATAAAAAATTCTCTTCTTACTTTCATTTTCTTTTTCTTTTGGGTGCTAGGTTTTCCCTCATCAAAATTCTTCATCGCATTCTTCATTATGCTTCAAGATATCAAATTCTCCATTATGACCCAAGACATATAAATATTTATTTAGATTAAAATCATGATCTTATTTATCACAAAATGAAACTTGAGATCTACTACACCATCCAAAGAATTTTTGTATAGAAAGTTGATTCCTTTTTTTGAAGACAGTTTTTGATATATAATGCCCAGATAATAAAAATAAATAAATTAGTATATATGCATTTCAATTCACCAATTAAAAACATATTTAAAAATTAATCTTGCACTCATTTCAGGAAAGGATATTAACGAGGGAATATAACCTATTTATTGTTTTATACATTTAATATATACATATTAACTTTATAAATATTAATAATTTCTCAAGTCTATGGTAAAAGTTTTTCAATATTTACATAAATTGTCTATTACGTCCATCTATTTCAATTCATCTAATTTTTTTTAGAAAAGTGAGAAGTGAGAAGTGAACATATTCAAAATTTTTAGTTGGTTATTGTTTCTCTCCTCATTCATTTTTTGAGAAAAAAAAAGAGTTTTTTTATTTGATTTAAATTGTATTAAAGGCATATATAAATATAATTTTTTTCCTCAAATTAAAACCCAAGGAATTTTATATATAAATTGACTTACTCCTCTTTGAGAACTTGTTTTGATTCACTCACAAAGTAGGTTGGAAAAAATATTTGCAACAACACTTGTGGCCAAAACAAAAACATAAAATTTAGCTATTTTTGAATTGTTTTAGAATGCCAACAAAAAATATAAAAACAACCTATAAATATTAAGCCTAAATTTCTACGGAATATTGAAGAAAAAAATATGAAACATTTCTTTTAAAATAATCAATTATATATATATAAAATATAATTTCTATCAATTCAGATATTAAAAAATAATACTTTTACTTAAAAAAATTCTAAACATAAAACAATGGATTTGTGGAACATACTTCCTTTGTCTTAAAGGAAAGTTATCGATTCCACCAAAATTTCGATGGTACTTAAATTTCCCCAAGATTTAGACCCATTTTCATTACCTCATTCCTTTGATAATTATACCATGTTGATGAAATAAGCCACGGCTAAGTGGAAAGGTTAATGCTTTGTACTTCGATAAACATATTGCCAATTCAATGTCTCTGCATACAAGTCGAATGGGTAATGTCTAATAAGGCCGAAGATAATGATATTTATTATGTACCATTGAGGAAAATAATTTTACTCATTTAGATCAAAATCCTTATTTAGATCAAAATCATGATCTTGTTTATCACGAAATGAAACTGGAAATGTACTCCACCATCCAAAGAATTTTTTTTTAATAGAAAGTTGTTTATAACATTTAATATATACATATTAATTTTTATAATATTTAATAATTTTTCAAGTCTAGATAAAAGTTTTTCAATATTTACAATAAATTGTCTATTACTTTGATCTATTTCAACCATTTAATTTTTTAGAAAATAAATATGCCTTATGCTTGTAATTAATAATAGTTATTTCATGGTGTGAGAAGTGAACACATTCAAATTTTTAGTTGAGTTATTGTTTCTCTCTAATTTATTTTTTGAGAAAAAATAAGTTTTTATTTCATTTAAATTGTATTAAAGACATATAAATATAAATTTTTGCTTACATATTAAAAAAAAAGGAATTTACATATAAATTGACTTACTCCTCCTTGAACACTTATTGTGATTCACTCACGAAATAGGTTGCAAAAAAAAATTGCAGCAACACTTTGTGGCCAAAATAAAAACATAAATTTAGCTATCTTTGAATTATTTTAGAATGCCAACAAAATATACAAAAACAACTTATAAATATTAAGTCTAAATTTCTACCAAATATTGAAGAAAAAATTGTGAAACATTTCTTTTAAAATAATTCATTTATATATCCAAAAATATAATTTTTTAAAGCAACCAATTTATATATTAAAAAATAAATATTTTTACGGAAAAAAAATTATAAACAGAAAACAATAAAACTAATACCTAAATATCTCCTTTGCTGTGGATTTATGGAACATGCTTCCTTTGTCTTAAAGGAAAGTTATCGATTCCACCAAAATTTCGATGGTACCTAAATTTCCCCAAGATTTAGACCCATTTTCACTGACCTCATTCCTTTGATAATTATACCATGTTGATGAAATAAGCCACGGCTAAGTGGAAAGGTTAATGATTTGTACCTCAATAAACATATTGCCAATTCAATGTCTCTGCATGGTCATATGGGTAATGTCTAATAAGGCCGAAGATAATGATATTTACTCATTGGAAGAAGTTGATCCATACGTATATAGTTTGGGTATATCGAGTGACCCCGATGCTTATGCTCAAGCCAACTTACTACTTTATCTTAAATTGCCTTAACACATTTCATTCATAGACCCATAGTACCATAATGAAATCCTTTCATGACGTGAAAAGCTCAATAAATAATGTTTAATGTCTATTTTTGTTCTTGGTTGAATGTCAATTCCTACCATACTCGTGCTCTAAATTGAAATTCTTTCATTATCTTAAATTCATCTCAATCTCAGTTTTATTTAGCACGAGAAGCATCAAAAGAAAGTGGAGCTTTAAACATTTTAATACTTAATAGATTGAGGTAAGTTGAATTTATACTAGTTTATTTTTTCCCTATATTATTTTAATTATTGTAGTACATTTTTTTAATGTTTTCGTTTCTATTATTATAATAGGATTTTGTTTGTTCACCTATACATGGTATATTTCAACTTTCATTTCGATCAAAATCATATTATATATATTTATATTAAAATGTTGAATTTAGTTGGATTCTATTGGTGCAATTATTAAAAATTAGAAACAAAAAACGATTTGGAACACCCCCAGTTTGATGGAAAAGCTTGGAACTTTATAGATCGACTTAGCTTGTGATATGGTCGCCAATGTTTATATCTTCTCTAGTGAGTGATGGTGGAGAAACTTGAATATTTTTTTATGTTTGACTAGCACTACTACACCAAGGGCACTTTTAACACATTTTTTTAAGACAAAAGAAATCTTTTGCCTTAAAAAATCACTTTTTATTTTAGTCATTTTACACTAAAATTTAATATCAATTGAATTGTCTTAAATAGAAACATTAAGACAAAAACAGTATGAGACAAATCTTTATATTTAAGACAGGAATAGTTAAGACTTTAAGACAAAAGAAGTTCGAAACAAAAATATTTTAATATAAAAACTTTATATTTAAGACAAAAATAATTTAAGATGAAAATATTTTGTAACAAAACTTTATGTTTAAGACAAAAGTAGTCTGAGACAAACATTTAAAGACAAACTTTATATTTAAGACAAAAACAATTTAAGTCAAAATTATTTTAAGACAAAAAGAATTTAAGGCAAAAATATTTTAAGACGAAACTTTATATTTAAGATAATGGCCACTTTGATGAAACCTATTTTAATACAATTAACAATTAAGACACAAAGATAACAATTTAAGACAATATTATCTAACAACTGCAAAAATGAATCTGAGAGTGTGCCCTAATTCCACCAGCTTGCAGGAAACTACTATCTTGTGCCTATACTGAGGTTGTTATTTTTCTTACCATTCATGTTATCTTATATAAAGACAACGATTTTTTGGGTTCTTTGTTTTGCGGGGGTAGTCAACTAAGAAGAACGTAACAAATTTTACTGACAATATTTCTCAAACATCAATTCCTCTTCTATCCCTTTCATATTTGATGATACAATTAGAGACAAATTGTCTATCATTGCATTCGGCACTGCTACATGGAGTGGGATTTTAAGACAATCTTTTAAGAGAAAATAAATATTTTGTCTTCAAATTTTCAATACGAGGCACTGGTAAAAAAGGTAAAGGTAAAGGATTAGGGGTCTGTCTGCTAACATTTACTAAGCGGTTGGTTTACCATGATTGTGAAGTGATATTAAACAAAGGAGAAGTGTTCCTGAGACACATAGCCATGAGACATGTGACGCAAATTGGGGTTAGTTTGAAGAACCTGTATAAGCTAGATGTGGAAGATTGTGCTGCATTCAGAACTAAGGCAGAGAATGTGTAGGTTGCAATGTCGATGAACTTTGCCACAAAATACTTGATCATTTGCATCATGATACCTCGAATATTATACAAAAAATAAACACTAGCCTCCTTAAAGGAGCACTTAAGCAGTAGGATGTATGCAGAGGATGTACATTACGGAAGTACATAAAATCCACATTTTGTGATTAGGACAACAAAGCACATGGAGTCCTAAAAAGTTTCCACTATGATGTTTATGGACCTTTCTCGACAACCTACATTATGAGAGACAAATATTTTTTCATTTATATTGATGACTTCTCACGGAAGTGTTAGATCTTATTCATGTGGAAGAAAGATGAGACATTCTCTAAGTTCATAGAATTCAAGTCACTAGTCAAGAAAGAAGCGAGCAAGAAGGTGAAGGCTTTGTTGTAGCAGCTGCAAGACCCTCGAAAATTTTGGCCTACACTTAAATTTCGAAGCCTACTATGGATATTGTGATCGACCATTCCTTAGTCACTTATTCATAATTTGATGATCTCAAGCCCCCATTTTCGATCTTAAGAGTCATTCATGCTTTTATTCTTACATAGAATGTGTCATCTTTGGGCATGTGGGTTATCGCTTGTCATGCAAAGGGTGGTTCTTTTTTATTCAAGGTGAAATCTTTATGAGAATGGGCTGTCCACACCACATAGATATGTTTCACACTCATTTCACATACTCTATCATCCTCCCAAAGTCTATCATTGGAGCTGCACTTGCCGTAAGATGCCACAAAGGTTGTTGCATTAACAAAGTATGTGTTATATGTTTTGGATGGTCTATGTTGTATTGCTAAGTTTTCAAGTGTGTGGTCACAGTCAAGTTTTATCATTGTTCAATTCAGTTCCACTGCTCCCACACTTAGCCAATATTCGGAGTTTCCTTATCAACCTAGCCTCATCCAACTTTCCTAAACTACGCGCTTCACATATGTAACCCTCAAGATTTTACCTTACCTATTGGAACTATGCAATGCGCAGAAATCTAAACCTCTGTTAGGATTCAAAACTACGCAATGGTTTCCTCCAATGTGCTTCCCTCACTCGAAACCCAATGTCTCCAGAAACTGTATAGTTTTGCCCCTTGACTACCTAGTCTGCCTTGCACCCTGAAATTGTGTAGATTCGTCCTCCCAGGGTCTCATCCCATAGAATTTCCTTTCATCCAGCTAAAACTATGTAAATGTGTCCTCCCAAGCCCTCATCCCATAACAATGACTGCTCACTGAAATTACACAATTACTCTTAGGGGCCACATAGAAAGATGACATGATATATGGCTCTCAAGGAGATGAGGATAAAAATAAGCAGACCAAGGAACCCAAGGTATGAGAGAATATCAAGACCGCATGAAGACCCCATCTGATGCATAACCCTTTGGGGGATATGTATGGAAAGAAAAGCACATCTTTTGAAATACACCTCTTACTGTAGCTTAAAAGTTTTCTTATCATTGTCGTATCATTATGTCTTCAATGGCATGCATGGTTGTAAGAATTGAAAGTCATTCCATGTGTTTCCTCTACGTGTCTTGCTCCCTTTCACTTGTTTATTACATAGCTTAGAGGATGAAGAGAAATACCACTTGTTTATTTAAGCTACAAAGGTTGTGACCAACATGATCTTATGACTAAGCAGGCACGATGAAAGGCATCCTAAGTGGGATGAAATATGTTTGATGATATGTATATACGTAGTACACTCCTTTGCATTAATCCTTGCTTTGTATCTTGCATGTACCCTCACTTCTTATCAAATTTGGCTACATGTTGCTAGTAGTCTCTTAGTTCTTTCCTGAAAAAGAAGGGGAAGAAATTTCCTTCAACCTAATTTCTTCAAGGCTCTTCATAGAAAGTATAGAGCTAAGAGAAGGAGATGTGGAATATCACTATCAAACTCTTGAAAATACTTTGCATGTTTCAACCTATTCAAATGATTAAGTTGACACTTAGCAACATTATCAATCTTGGAAGACTCAAGAAAGATAACATCTCTAGATATTATAAAATTCTTATTCACTTCATCATAAAGATGGTATGGTTTGGAGGTATGAGTGCCTAAATAAGATACATTTATGATTCCTTGCACTAGGTTTTATAATCTAACCCTTAGGTATGAAGGCATAACAGGAGGAACAAAAAACCCTGAGATGCTTCACTGAAGGAATGTGGCCATACCACATTTCATAGGGAGTCTTGTTTCTAATAGCAAGAGATGGACACCTATTATTTATATACACAACACATACAACCACATCAGCCTAAAACCTTACGAGCTTAACATGTGTACTATGCCAAGTTCCTAGTGAAAGTAATACATTCCAGTGAACTATGTGTTGAGAAATGCAGCAAGAAATTATCAATTTGATTTTTCCTTGATTAAATTGAAAAAATTTGAATTTCCACGTCAACGGAAAACTTGGACAATGTTAAATTCTGTGACATGGCTTGTGTCACCTAGTTTAGTCAATAAATTTGAGTTAGAGGAGTTAGAGTTTAGTTCTACATATTTCAATGCTAATTTGTAGCAATAAAGGTCAATTATCTCACGTTATTTTTAGTTAAACTATTTCTAACTTTTGGAGGAGCTAGTGGAAGATCATTTAAGCAGTGGGAATTTAGTCAAACTTAGTGATCGTCTACTTAACTGATCAATCAACCCAAAATAGATGGGGCATGGAGAGAATTTGAGTTCCCTATGATTGGTGGAGATTCCAAGACAAGTTTAATTTCTTATAGCTCACAGAGTTGCAAGAACTTATTATAACCATAGAGGAGGAGGTAGCTTGAGTAGGAGCTTCTTGTGAAATTGGAGAGGGAATGATTGTTGGTAGCATTGATAGCCTACTTGTAATTTGTTTTGCACCACACTTCAATGTTTTGGGCAGGGTTTTGAGGGTGGATAATGTTCATGCTTTTTGGTCATGCACATCCTCACTAAGTATCTTGGGAGGTCTGTAATAGTTCCTTGCATGCATGTCCTCACTAAATATGTTTTGGGATGTTTGTACTAGTTTCTTGCAAATTTATTGTTGTGAAGGCTTAACTACTTATGATCTTAGGTGCTCACAATAGTCTGACAGATTATGGCAATATCCAAATCACCATTCATGAAAGGATCCAACAAAACAAATTGAGAGGAAGATGAGAACGGAACACTCCTATTTGTACTATCCTATAACTAGTGGAATTGGTTGGTCCCAATGGTTTTATAGTTGCAATAGTGTAGTTTGGTTGTTCTAATTGGCTAAGTCTGGTTTTGTATTGAACCGACGTTAAAACACCAAAGTGAATAGTTCTCTACTAAACTAACCAATTCTGATGAATGTAGCCCAACATAGCTAATGACCACCAAATATTATTTTTTTAATAAAAATACTTGAAAGGAAAAAAATATCTTAACCCCGTGGCCCTACAAAACCTAACCCAAGTAATTAATTGTAATATTTAATTTTTCAAGTCAAATTAAAAGTTGACATTTTCCTTATCTTTCCTTTTTGAAATGGAAAGATAAGGATAATGTCAACTTTTACTTCAATTTTGAATATTAACATTAATTGTTTAGGGTTGTTTCAGAGTGGTTGAAACTTCATTCAATTTTGAGAAAGTCAAATTTTAGATCCCATTCAAAACTTAGTGGTCACTGTTTGAATCACTTCTTTCTAATGAGTCCTAGACTTTGACTTCCAATTTTTCATGTGCATTTATTGCATAATGAGATTCCTCAGAAGACTTTACAAGTTGATCTTTAATCCATTGAAAGCACTTGACCTAGCTTTGGGAACCATCAACTACTCCTCCCAAGTTTCTCCTCAACATTGAAATTTTTATTGGAAGCAAGCATTCATTTTATCCATTAGATCATTTTTTCCACTGTGATAGTCCAACAACACCCCTGCGAGCATATGCTTGACAATCCATCTCATATTTACTATCTAACTCATAAAATCTCTTAAATATTGTGTATCCAATATAAAAGAGGAAGAACCAGAAAGTGCCTTGTTGACCCTTTTCTCAACCCACAATATGTTTAACTTCTCTCTTATGCTTACATTCTAGTCTTATCGCAGCTTCAGAATGGCAAATCTTAAACACGGTATCATGATGTGCATTTAGAGAGGCATAATTCACCCTTCCTTTGCATCAAATTAGCCCCCTAGCATTCCCCTTAGCTTTACATGCAAGCATATATTTTCCTTGGGGAGGGCTGTTAAGCTTCCCATCCCTATTTCACCTCCCTCTCCTACCATCATGAACTTGATAAGCTAAATTTAACCAATCTCATTGTATCTCAGATAAACAACCCCCCTAATTGGGTATATTGAGTTAAGACCCTTTTAGAATCTAAATTCGTCCCTCCACAATGATATGTCCCTCTCGAACAACATCGTCATGTTGTCTTCGAGATCTATCATTCCCATCATCACTATAAATTTCCTAGTCCTTCACTTACATCTTTGGTAACATCATCATTCAGATCACTTATACTTTGATGTCTTATTGGTTATGTTATGACTTCCTTTAATAGAAATATCTCCCTAGGAGGCATGAGTAACCAGATTAAGTTCTTATTGAACTCTTGTGTTAACATACTCAATTTTCATGTTTACTTATTTCGTTTCAAATTCTAGTGTGGTTGGTTTACCAGTTGACTACTAGAATTCACCAAACAATTATTGATGATCATAGTTGGTTTAGAGTGAACGTTGGACTTTTCCTTGAAAACCAAACCCAAGGAATATGGAATTATCATGGAACATTTCAAAGATCATACTTTTCTACAACTGAATACACTATTTTCATTCATCAAGAAAAGTTATATGAGAAAGAATGAAGTGGTTATGATTTTCAACATTTTCACCTACATTTCCTATCTATTGTTTTCTTACTAAATGGGAAAGTTGGGTTTTTGGTATTTTCAAATTAAAGTTCTACGCTAGTGGCGTTCATCTCGCATTTTGGTCTCCTTATAAAATCTTGTTTGGAATGTGAAAAACAAGCATTGGTGCAACTTTTGGTGGTTCCATTTTTAAAGATATGAAAATTCTATGTTGATTTAAGACATGCAATGTCCAATATGTACATGATACCCTTTCTTGGCGTTCCATTCATAAATTTGAAATGTGTAACAAGTATAAACTTTACTAATTAATTATTATATTGATAATTACAAAATTAAATATGAAGGAAGAATAATATATAATGTAGGTTTATTTGAATGAAAAATGTTAGACAATGGAATAATTATATAATGATAGGTGGACCAGAGGGCTTGGATTCCTTACCATCAAATTATTCTATATAAGGAGGGAGAAGAAGGAGAAGATGGCATCACTTTTTCTTATGTAATTGAGGACAAGGCTAAGAAGAGACAACATAGTAATAGATTGATGGCTCATGCATGACTTGTTTTTGAAATATTTGTATCAATAAGGTCCATGGCTAGGTGAAGAGTATAACTCCAAATATTTTTTGCAATAATCAATATCGAGTGATTAGAATGTCATATCCATATAGACCTTTGTGAGAGTACTCTATTCTACATGATGATAGAGTACATCATTTCCTTATTGGAAGTAATTAAACTTTTATCATGGTATAGTTTAATTATAAATATTTAAAATACTAGATGTTTACAGTCAATTCTATAAAGGGCTACGGGCTTCTTAATATTTTTGCTGGAGTTTATTATATTTCTATAAATTTGTAACGAGAATATAATGACCTCAATTCCTTGTGAATGTTATAAGTATCTACCATGTGTATTTTTTTCAAATTGAATAGAAATATGATCAACTCTGTTTTTTCTAATGAAAAAACACAAACATATTCTATTATATAAGATTTTTGTTATTGTTAACAAAATTATTATCAAAGATGGTTTATTTAGAAAATAACACATATTAAACTATATAATGAATTATTAAATTGATAACTATTTAATATGGGTTGACTTTTAGTGATGTTTCTATGGATCATCTTATGATGTTTTGGATTATTTAGAAGTCACATCACTAGTAATTCAAGTTTTCTTATCTCCTTGTCATGTTTGTATAAAATAAAGTAGAGAATGGATGGGAATAATTAGTTCATGATACTGAAAATGGGATCACAGATTATTTTAACTTTACACACAATATATTGACAACTTATCCACATGAGAAGTACTATAGTAGAGGGATTGCATCAACCAAGACTTTTAAATGTATGAAAATATTAGGCTTCAAGAGTTCATGTGTTATAGTGATGGATGGATTGAGAGGGACAATCAAAGTAACTCAAACTACTAGAATGGGATATTGATGGGTGGAGGTTAAGTTGTACCTATTATGGGAGCCTCATCTTTAGTATCTCCTTTATCTATATGGTCTCCTTAGGTGATGGAAATTTTTCACAAAACTATTTTGAGCATTAGCATTTGTTGATTACATAGTCATCTTGTTTCTTTAATAGAATTATTTTTTGATAAAACAAGTAGGAAAAATCCTATCTGTGTGTTAGGATTCAAAATATTTTTTCCTTCCCCTAATATTATTTTTTAACTTGAGGAGGTGGAGGATTTTGAGCATGGCATATTATTTTCTTCTAAGTAATGTGATCAGGCCTCGATGAAATTTAAGCCTCAATCAAAAAACCTGGCGAAAGGGATAGTTGTTTAGTAAAATTTGTTGATATTGATGTTAGGATATCAGATGGCGCCTCCTACCTAACTTAGTCACACCTAACCTAGTCATAGTAACACAAAATTAAACTTCGAAGTTCGAATTTAATTCTTCACACTATGATTTTAGAACAATCTTAAGGGAACTTGGTAAAATAAGTCCGTTAATGATTACTCGTGACATTCTTGTGTAATAATACTTGACATACCATAGAGTACATAACTCCATATAAATAACCAACCTTCTGTATCTATGTGGATGTATTTTGGGTATGGATGAGATAGTATGTTGGTCAAAATTTGTTTGGATCCATATGAACATGGTGATAATATTTAACAAAACACTCATGTCTATTCATCAAGTTCATGTGTGATTAGTCGAGACCCAACATGCACACTTGTACCTAGGATATAAGATTATGTAATCCTTTTTGGATGACTTCATTGTCAACATTAAAGGAAACATTTATACCCCAAGCAACAAACAAGGTGCATGGATGGCTTTCGCAGATCCACTAGAATGAATAAGATACCACCCTCCCTATACTTCTTGAACTTCCTGTACAGAAGCAAACACCACCAGCCTCTACTGAACCTCCATTCCCCACGGCGCCGAGTACATGCAATCTAGAAAAAACCACCTACGATGATCCAGAAATATGCACATCACCTAATGTGGCCACTCGTGAGCTGCATTAACCAGAGCTTTAGATTTTCACTCCAATGGCTCCACCTAGCAACAAAGAAGCCTATGAATGGACCGATGAGGACCACTGCTACTCATTTGTTCCAAAAAATACTAGTTCCCACCTGACCTGAATTGAAACTGCACAAGATGAAATAGGGGCTCTTAGAGGGGCCGCATAAGAACTTTTTCCTAATTTTATCCCATGTAAGGATCTTTCCATGCCCGATGAGACAAAGGAAAGATGAAATCATGGTCTACAACACTGAGTCCCATATTTGTTTCCATAATGGGTTAGGAACATGATTAGATAAGGTAGAAAGTGTAAAATAAGATTCTTTAAGAGAGAACATACCTTTTGAATGGTGCCCCAATTGAAGGTTTTCTGGTTTTCCTTTGTTCATAATAGGGTGCTTACGCAGAATTATGGTGAGATCTTCCCAATCTAGGGGCGAGGTCCACACTGCCCAATGGTTCAAAGACATCCAAAATATCGACTTTGACAATGCATTGGAGTCCTACCAAACTATATAACGTTCTCTACACCTATATGAGTGGTAAAGTTTTGAATGTCGCATATAATTTCCTCGAGATTAAGTTCGTGGTGTTGCATCGAGGCCTCCCAAAATATAGGTTTACTATCGTTTATGATCTCCCAAAAACCGTGGTCCTCATTTAGTGCCTGGTTGTCTTTAGCCCTATTCTAGATGGAGGATCCATTCAGCGAGAATAAGGGCTGTAATGGTCACACAAGTTCTGATGTGATGAGACCTAGTGACCATCCCATTGAATTTAAGATGATGGTGGATAAATATTTGATTAGTGAACTACTAAGCTACTACCTTCCCATTAATCAAATAAACCACTAAAGAATTCATTTCTAATGTGTGTATATGTAAAATCTCTCCTCTCTCTCTTGGCACAAACAAGAGAGCACTCCCTCAACTCTTCAATGCCTTCTCCTCTAGGGTTGTCTCCTTGATCGGTGAGAGATAACACTCACAATGGGAACTTCTTACCCTCAACTGCTTTACCCCAATCTGATCAAGAATGTTAGCGAAATTTTACAACTTCATTCAACCCCAATTGCATCACATTAAATCTGTCACACCATGGCTTATTTTGGCTACAAGAAACTTCTACATTTAATTTGGCTAGGTATGGGTCATGTCTACCTGAGAAAGTAAGTGGATTTAGGTATTAAACTTGGTTCAGTGTGGCTGTCAAAATACATAAACAGGTAAGCCTCACTTAAACCAAACATCTGTAAGTTTGTCCCTTCCTCAGTTGCCTTAATTAATTTATTTTAAATGATAATTTTCATACGTTTAATTAGAGTTCCATTCATTCATGCTTCTCCACAATGGTGTTATAGTCAAAATTATCATTTCAAGTGTAAGGTTAGAACATGATGATTTCTCAAGCCCCCCACTCCACAATTATGTAGTGCACACAACCTAGTATCCACAAAAATATGGTAAATTCGTTCCTTCTTTCAATAGGGAAAATATCCATTAGGAGAAATTATATTCACTGAAGGCCTTAATGTGTTTAGGAGTGTCCATAGATATGGGGTTAATGTTATTACTAGTACCTTTTAGTCTCAATGTTCCCCACAACTAGGGGTGTTTAGTTTTTGGGGAGTTATGCTCTTAAACATGAATATGTTACGATTGATAGTGATGCCTTTTTGATATCCTTTTCCCATATGAAAAGTCCACCTAGGGGAAATAATAATTTTTCTATTATTTTTTTCCCAAGACCCTAGAACCATAGGAGTGATAAATCCCTTTGGTATTGATTCAACCTCTAAAATCCGATTTATGGGAAGATGATAAAGTCCATCTGATGGTCATCATTTTTCCTAGATCCATTCTATCAAAAATAGTTGCAATTTGTTGGGTTTCTTGATATATTGGATTTTCATAAGCTAATAAATCATCACATATGATATAACCCCAATTGGTCACCCATGCCTATTAAATTTCCTCTGAATATCCAATTTTTTTTATGGAAATCTAGTAGCTAATCACATGACACATATCACCACTAATCATTTGTGGTGCTCATGTATCTCTTTATGGATGTAGGTTAAATTTTATCTTTATTATAAATTAGTGTCTATCTCACTTTACTAATCATTTAATTTATATGAATGAAATAGTTATAAAATATTTATAATATTATTAAAAAAATATTAAAAACAAGCGAGTAGAAATATGCAATTTGTAATTTGTAATCATATGGGATATCTAGCATAGACAAAATGCTCTAGATAGGTATCTTCATTGGAAAACATTTGAAGTGCTAGAAAATATATTGGCTAGTTACTAATCAGGTGTGTTGTGTTTGATTGAAGTGGGTTCTGTAAATATGTGCAGTGGATGGTGCAGGTGACCTGTGTTTGATTGAATTGGGTTTTGTAAATATGCATAGCAGATGGTGGTGGCCTATGTCAGATTGAATTCAATCTCTATATTATTCTAGGGTTTTGTAACTATGCACAACGATGGTGGTGGCCTATGTTAGATTGAATTCAATCTCTACATTATCGGAGGGTTCTGTAAATTGTACACAGAGATTTGAATTAGGTCAAATCAACATAATGGATGAGAAGGTCATAGAAGTCAATATCAACATGCAAAGGTACAAAGGCATAGTAAGTAATAGAGAGTTAGTCCTCAATATTCTGAGGTGTGTGTAGTGGAAGCTGAGGTAAATGTAAGTGTTATCTTGACAAGAAGTCATCATACTAATCCATCTCTTGCGAACCATGGCATTTATCACAACGGAATTTGGAACCATGGAGATTTTTCCCACAACTAATTCCCTAAGTCTTCTTGGTCTACTAAAATGAGGATTACAGTGTTAAGAGTATCATAATTTATGCACAGAAGGAGGGCTTCATTTTCCCCATTGCAATGGAGGGCATGTTGAGAAAATCGAGAGACCAAGACCAATGTTTCAGAGCCATGAGACAAGGGTTTGAGAGCCATGAGACGAGGGTTTCTTTGATGATAATTAATGGCACGAGGCCCAACCGTTATACCCCTTACTAGCATTCAAGGTAGTAGAGCACATAATCCTTTATTGGTGGGTGGTGGGAGATAGATATTAAGACCCTAATTCATAGGAAAAGTGGGAGAGAAGGGCATCGGCTGAGTGGGAAACTATAGGAAACAACTGGCTCGAGTGGCTTAAAATGGAAATAGGTCGGCTTAAAATGGAAACAAGCAGCTAAAACCACTGGAATTTTTTTGGTGTAGAGGCCGAAAATAATTTTGGCGCCAAATTCTCCTAGTTTTTATATGCGCGGGATTTCATTGTTATTTTGCAAAGGAACTGGAAGGTGAGTTAGAAGTTTCAAGGAAGACAACAAATGGTTTATTTTCCATAGGTATTTACCTTTCAATTTGATGTATTTTCCTTGCATAGCTATAGGCATTGTTATCATTTTCCTTGTATAGATGTAGGCTTTATTAAGATGATTAGGAAAGCTATATCTTGTTGGATTAATGATTGTTTTTGCAATTTCTTGCCTACCTTGTAGAATCTATATTTGACCATTCCTAGTCACAATTTTTCTTGCATATTTTTCTCATTTTTCTAACCCTCTAAATATTGTTATTGAAAATACCAATCAGAAGGAAAACAATCTTCTTCATAACCAACTCCCTTTATCTCGGTATTTGAAGTACCAGTTGTTATGCAATATTTTAACACATGTTTCTTTATATTTGGATAAGAAGTATCATTAAGATGGAATGAAGTTTGTACCATTACATCTGCTAACATTGACAACTATGACCACTTCGTAATTGGAATTTGTAGGTGCATAAGCATGTATAAACATTTTTCATCTACCAGCTAATAACATTGCATGATGACTCTGTAAGCAAAAGATATTATTTTAGCCTACCAATGAAGGATAAGAACACTTAGGAGCATTTTCCATGAAAGTGTGTGTAAAGTGCAATGATTAGCTTCTCGGTTTTCGTCAGTTAAAGTTACTTAAATTCAGTAAAATAAATCACAGTAAGTGTATGGTAGAATTCTTTCACATTAGATAAATAAGGGGACTAGATAATAAAAAAATATAACAATTACCTGTTAAAACATATCAAGGGAAATTACCTTTCACAATAATATAAATAAGTTTAAATGTTAGAACCCTATGGTTGAAAACACATGAACCCAATATTCTACCCTTCCCTAGAAGGATGTGAATAAATTCATGCACACTCATTTGTACAACATATTCATCGATTATTTTGATCCAGTGCCATATTTACCCAAGGACAATTCTCTATTTTTCTCTCTCATGCTATTTTGATACAATTAACATTGTTGTTTTGTTAAATTTCGTAGTAAATCGAAACGATTTCTACATGACTATATTATAGCTTGATGAAGAGATCACTATAGATCATCTAACTGTGTTCTATATTATCACTTAGGTATTTTCCTGAGAATTTGTTTGAAAGAAGGAAAAAGGTTGGGGTAACTACAAATCTACTTTGGAGCATAGGTTCTAGCCCACCTAAGCTTAGAGAAGGATCTCCCTTTAGGATTTAGGTATGTTTTTTGAGATTTTAGGCTAGTTGTGATTGCTTGAAGGGTTTTGATCTTGTTTGAAATTGGGTGGTGGGATCTCTTTTAAAAAGATGGGTTAGTCGATGTCTATGAGGCCATTGGGATATGGAGTCAAATGATAGGGAAATAGGGTTGAATGAACTCAACAAAAGTGGTGTTCCAAGGGCAAGGTTACTAAGTATGTTTCAAATGTTCAAGACAGAAAAGTGGAAGGATTCCACTAGGGGAAACAGAGTAGTCACGGATTCTCAAACCAAAATAGTGAATGAAGAAAGAAGGCACAACTGAAACTAAATTGAGATGGATATACGAAACTGTATAGAATCATTCGCTGGAATAGGATAAGTTATTCCTCTATATAATCCCAATGGGAATCCTTTAATCTAAATTGTTTAATGAATTGATGCAAAGTAAACAACAATTAAGGGTTATTTATTTTAAACACTAGAAGAAAACATAATAATTCTTATCTGTTAAAACATAATGTTTGTTCAAATAGATTCTGAAATATACTTCCAATTTAAAGCATTTTAGAATGAAATACATTTAACATTGTGAAAGAATTGTAAGAAAGATAGCACAACACATAAAGAATACTTATATTGAATATTCTCAACACAGGAATCCTTGGAACAACCTCCTGTTTATTGATTAGTTTAGCTTGTTGGATCCCAAAAATGATTAGCACACAAGTTGAAGTTGACAATATATGGGTAGATTTGGAAAGAAAGATTGATAAAAAAAAAATTGTACCGTTGCCAGGAGAGACTTCATCACCAAAACAGTCACAAGAACCCTGCACTCAACAATCAAAGCATCAAGATACATCAGACCATGCAGGACATTCAAGACAATAAGAAGAGTTAGAGAATCCCGAAATTTCATACGATTTAGCTCAACCTCAGCAAATCATGAGCAACCCTCTAGTTTTACAAACTCTTCTCAATGAGGAAAGGAATCCTAAAAGAAATGGGGAAGAGACCACTCCTTCCAGCAGGCCTACTAATCAAACCTTTTCTAAAAGGCAAAGGTTGAATCTCTATGTAGAAGAAGAGTTCATTGAGGAGACCATAGACAACACAGTGGCAGAAAGGACAAAGAGCATCCAAACTATCCCAACAGGTGGGGCCCCATCTACTTCACATATGGTAGTATTGGAAAGACAAGAGAGCATAGATGTGTCATCCTTTAGGGCTTCCTCTTAACAGAACCAAGATATCAAGGGTAAGTATAAAGAAATAAAATTGAGGAATGAGAAATTGAAAGCACAAACTTATGCCCATTACCTCAAAATGGCCCCAACTAACCAGACTAGACTTATGTCAGCTTTTGACATAAAGGAAGGAAAAATGCAGATGAGTTTCCTCAAACCAACTATACAGCAACCAAAATCCATGGCAGATTACTTTAAAACTGATTTTGAAGTATTGGCAAAGGATATTCATCCTATTGACCAAATGGAACTACATAAGCACACCAGGGAAATGGTTTATTCTACTTT
Source organism: Pinus taeda (assembly GCA_000404065.3). NCBI lineage: Eukaryota > Viridiplantae > Streptophyta > Pinopsida > Pinales > Pinaceae > Pinus > Pinus taeda. Next base: position 199,216 of record APFE030757247.1, on the reverse strand, counting down.
AAGTATCAAAGACATTGCAGTGCATTAATTGCAAAATTCATTTCATAACACCTTTGCAGAACTGCAATTAGAAAAAGCTTCCTTTCAGGCTAAGGACACCAAAATAAAAGCTTTACAAGATCTGATAATAGAATTGGGACATGATCCCAAAGATGTGAAGGCAGTGGAACTGTTAATTAAAAAGAAGAATGATGACACTGTTGCCTTAAAAAAGCAGCTTAAGGTCCCTCCACTCTATCATTCCGAAACTGCAAAACATATAGAAAGGAAAAAGGAGGAAGAAATTATGGACTTGGTCCTCAGATTAAATGACCATCTAAAGGAAACTGAGGATGACTTGTAAAACGAAATACAGTCTAAGCCAAGCGAGTCGACCACTTCTTAGACTGTTATTCCCATAGTTTCTACAACTATGCCTTCCACTTTGGCAACTGCCTTGGCAACAACACTTGCACCAGCTGTAGCACTACCAGTAATAGGGACCACTTCGACTACAGGTACACCAACCAGCAGAGTCAGCATCAGAAAGGGTAAATGAAATGATCAAAGCCATGGAAGAAATGAGCATACAGGCAACAAAGTTGAAGAAACTTAAAGAACAAGTGTCAAGCTTAGAAACCAATTATGAGCTTGCATAGATTCAAAACAAAGAAGAAAAAAGGAAAAAAAGAAGGATGAAATAAAGAATCAAAGTCCTGGGAAAGGACTTAACATTGGAAAAACCTTTGAGAGATATTAAAGATATCTTATGGACCAATATCATTGATTCCATCAATGGTATTCGGCCTTCTATCCAAATCATTTTTGAACAGACTGAGCTAGTTAAAATAGATGTGGAGGCCATATAGAAAACCAGAGAAGAATTGGGAGAGAAACCTGAAGAGGCAACCCAATTGATTAACTTTTTGAATATTAGAAACAGGAACCAATTGGAGCAATTGGAAATTGTGAATAAAACTGCCACCATCTTGCAAATTAAGAAAGTTCTTACTAAAAAGAGCTTGATGCTTAATTTGGAAAAAAGATGTCAAAGTATTTAGGACGACATAGATGATTTTATGTTAAAATATGGCATTCTGAGAGACAAAGGCCTTCCAAGCCCACTGGTCATAAATGACAAGTTAATGAGTCATGACGACTACATTGAGAAACTGTACAAACAATCCAGAAGTCAAGCCAGCTCTTGTACATCAAAAGCACTACCTATAGGAAAAGTGCTTTTTGATGGTTTAGAAAATCTTTTTTGTATTGAACATGAAGTGAAACACCTATTCATGGTCTAGCCTAGTTTTCCAAATACACTGAAGCTTACAAAGTGTACAAGAAATTGGTCAGAATGAAAATACTAAAGGATGAATGGTGGACTAATATGACAAAGATATTATAAGTCACTGTAGTAAATTTGTAATGTATAAAATATTTACTACAATAAGGTATGGTAACACAGGTAAAGAGTATCAAAACACAGGTAAAGAGTGTCATCAGATGAAAGTAAGAAGAAGACCCAACACACAATTACAAAAGAAACTGCAAGAGGCAAATTTGAGTTCCAACATCCAGCTTGTTCATAAATTAAGGGACATCAACAATCTATTTTCCATCTGTCTCAATCTTTATATAAAAGATATTTTGTATTTCCTATAATAAATCTCATATGGTTATGAGATATTTTTGTGTAATTTTTCTATAAATATGTTAGAAATTGAAGTCTTTAGGGTGGATTCAAAGTCATTTTTGGTATACATTTCATATCAAGCTAGTGAGCTGTTGTAATTAAGTTTGGATTTGCTACTCGATCATGAAATAAAGTTAAAGACACTTCACAAGATTCTTGTGCACGATGGAAACCAAATAAGTATTATCTCTTCATGTTATTGTTGTTTTCTCATCATGTTATAAATATTTACATGGTTTCTTTATAAAATCTGAATAGTAAACAAAGAAAATATTTAAGAATTAGCTTTAAGCTCTTTGTTTTGACATGTTTACATTCTCACTATTTTCTACTAAATTACCTTGGTTTGGGAAACCTTAGTTGCTCCCCTACTTTCGTAGTTTTTCCTTTAGGTCAAAAGCGAAGGATTCTTAATTGCCCTTTACCATTGACCTCCCTCTTTTCCTCATCCTGACTCTGGTTTAAGGATTCTTCATTGCCCTTCTACCATGGCTAGGATTACCTCATCAATTTCAACCCAAAGATTTTCTTTCTATTGTGCTAGCTTGCCCTGTGAACTCCTCCTTTAGCAATTGATCTGATCTGTGTAAGCTACTCTTTGTTTGATTTGATAGCCAAATGGACTACAGGCTTGCTCTAGCCATCTGTTCCTAGAATTCCACCACCTAATCAAAATCAAAGCACCCTTAAACTTTCATAACTAGCATAATATCCCAGCAAACAGAGCTAAATCATAAAGAGAGAGCCCTCACTAGACTTACATTGGCTAGAACCCGAGTCCAAAAGATTGGTTTGTAGTTACCTTGGATCCTTTCCTTCTTTCCAATAACTTCTAAGGAAAGTCTGGGTGATAACATAGTAGCAACCATATTGGGGAAGAACAAATGCTCAGTTGAAACAAGCCTTTAAGAAACTTAAAAAGCTTAATTTGAAATATCTTAAAGGAGTGATATAAGTTATTTCGAAAAATCCATAAAAGAATAGCATTGGCAGGCTCAAAATCTAGCTTTAGGAAGAACTCATTACACCAGGGCTAACCCTGATCCAAATCCTCCCCTTGTGTTTGAAAATCCCAACCTGATTCTAAGAATTATTAGAAGACAACAATGTTCAGTTAGCCCGGGACCTTTGTTTAGATCACATTCATGTCTTGTTGAGTGGCTTTTCCTAGAAGACCTTCTTTTTGACAAACATTTTGAACTCTCTCTGTTTAGAACCACATCCGGCAGTGAACTATTGGACTTATACCAAGATCGAAAATTCCTCAGAGAACTTGAAATCTAATGAGCTAATTTGTCAATTGATCGATATCTACAGAACTCCACTCAGTCATCTCTTACCAACAATAGGACACTTGAACTTTCGGAAACTACTTCTCTTTTTGCTAGTTCATCCACCCCTCCCTTCATCCCTTCACTTCCTTTCTAGCCAATCATCGCCCAACATCCCATCACCATCTCTAGTTCTTCCTCCACAACCCAAACACCTCCTGTTACCCCAACTCCCGTTCACACTACTACCCAGCTTAGAGTGATGGCTAATAGGTATGCTCCCCTTGTGATGCCTGCTCCCCTAGGTGCCATGCCTCAAGATTATCAGAGTAAAATTAGTACTTTTGATGGCACTGAAACCTACACAGCTCAGCAACACACTAAGAAAATTACAGACTATTTTGAGATATATGAAATTGACACAGTTGACGTTCAAATGAGAATTTTTGTTCATAGTCTATCTGGGGAAGTTAAAACTTGGTTTAGATATTTAACCCCCCAAAGTATAGATGGCTTAAGAGTTATCTATCAACAATTATTGAATAGGTGGGAGGAAAAGAAAGCCCCCCTGAAGATTTTATCTGAATATGAGAACCTTAGAAGGGGACCTCATGAAATGATTCAGAACTATTGCACCAGGTTCAATAGTGTTTATAGTGCCATTCCACATGACCTTAGACCCCAAATTGGTTTAGCCCTAATCAAATTTTCTGATCGATTTGACTCAAATATGGCTTTCCAGTTAAGAGAAAGAAACCCCCCCACTCTGGAAGAAATGCAGAGCGTAGCAGTAAGTGTTGAGGCTAACCTACTTTCCAAAAGAGGCAAAGCTTGGAATGAGAGAAGAACACTTGTAAACGAAGAAAATGCACCCTTCAAACAAAATATTGATGCTATAGTCAAAGTAATGGACAGATCATTGCACACAGTTGAAACTATCGAAAGGAAATGTCCCTGGGAGGGCCAATAGGTTAATTCATGGAAAAATCCTAACTTTAGGAAAACTTAGAACCGAAATACGGGAAATAATATTCCTGACCAAAATACCAGACCACCTTTCCAAGAAAATTGTGCAGAGGCCTACCATTTAGAAGACCCTGAACAGGACACTCATATCAATTTAATGGGTCTAGATGATGAGGAAGGTGTCTTCCTAACTCAGGATGACCAGGAGTCCCATGTGCTCCAATAATTCCAGAACCAAACAGGGAATCATTTGATTTCAGGCAGGGGTATGATTCTACTATTTTTGAGATATATAAGTAGTAGAATTTAAGAAGAAAAAAAATACTGATGCCCCAAAACCAAACCAGAAAATAGGCCTTAATCAACCTAAAAGGGGTAAAACAGTTCTAGTGACAAAAATGCTTCAAATCCTTTCTAAAGAAAATCAAAATCCTCCCAGCACCACCATAGAAGATGTATCTGATATCCATCCCAATAATGAACAACCTTCCACTTTAGTTCACCCCAACGAAATAGTGGAAGAGTCTCCAAAAATTTTATTGGGAAAATCAACAAAAAATGCTCCAAGCCTTGAAAAAGATGAAACAGTGCTGCCAGAACTCTAAATGTTCAAATAGACAAAGCACCTTTGCCATTTAACCTTGGAGCAGAGGTGGCCAAGCTTAAAATTTCTATTCCTTTGAAAGAATTGGTAAAACATGATAATTATAGGTCTCAGATAAACAAATCATTCAAAATCACTGAAAATGAAGATTATGTAAATCTCTTTGATGACCAGCCTGAGTTAATTTTTGGCCCTGAGGTAAATGGGAAACCAATGGAAGGAGGGATACCACCATTCTATGTCAGTATTAATATCCATGACAAGATTTTGCATAATGCCATGTTTGACTCTAGTGCCTCGCACAATCTCATGCCCAAGTCTGTTATGGAGAAACTTAATGTAGACATCACTAGACCCTACAGGGATTTATTTTCCTTTGATTCAATTCAAGTGAGGTGTTTAGGACTTATAAAGGATTTGTGTGTTTCTTTGGTTGAATACCCTGCCCAAACTATAGTCATGGACATTGTTGTAGCATATATCCCACCCAAGTATGGCATGGTGTTGTCCAGATCCTGGGGGGCCAAACTTCAAGGGTCTCTATAATTAGACATGTCATACACCACCATGTCTGTTTTTGGACAGCCAAAGAAGCTATATAGAGAAACTTTAATGAAGTATGTAGTGAGTAGTCAGGAGAGACCTCAAAACTTTCCTATTTACTCAGTGCATTCCGATATTGATTCCTTTATTCTCTATAATGCAAAAGCTAATCTAGAAGATACTCTAAATTATATAGCAATAGAACTAAAATAAATTGTAAAAGAAAAGTCAACTATCGAAATCTGAGAGATATGAAATTATAGAGAAAACCCAGATGCCTTAGCTATGAATATGAAATCTTATGGCATTTGGAGTTTAATGGTTTAGTAAACAAATTAGGTGTAGTGGCAAGAGTATGAATTTATAACTCATGCAGAAGGACATGCCTATAGGTTAAATTTCAAATGCACAAACAACATGCAAAATATGAAGCCCTCCTATTAGGTCTTAAATTGGTTAAAATCTTAGGAGCCATAAGGGTGTCAATTATGGGAGATTCTGAATTGATAATTAAATAGATTAATGATTCTTACCTAACTAGAGACCCTATATTAGGACTTTACAGAGGTACAATTGTAGAAATACTTAACGCTTTTTTAGAAACCAAGCTTGCAACCATTCCTAGAAAACATATCATGCAAGCTCATAGCCTGGCTATGTTTACCAGCACCATTATACAACACACTATCCCTTTGAAAGAATATCAGAAACCTTTTAGGCAAAAGTTAAGAAGAATCAATCCTATATTATTACCTTCCATTGAAAAAGAGGTCAAATGAATGTATGAAGCTAGAATCATTGCCCCCATTAGATTTTCAGATTGGGTATCCAATCTTGTCCCTACAAGAAAGAAAACTTGAGAAATTAGATTGTGTGTTGACCTTAGAAACTTGAACAATGTCTCACTCAAAGACAACTATCGCTTACCTAAAATGGATCCCATACTGCAAAGGGTAGTAGGTTCCACAAGGATTTCACTTTTAGATGGATTCTCAAGTTACAACCAAATTTTAGTCCATCCTGATGACCAAGCAAAAACTGCATTCACAACCACATGGGGCACCTTTATGTATGTTAAAATGCCATTTGGTTTGAAAAATGCTGGGGCCACCTTTCAAATGGGAATGTATATTTCCTTTTCAAAGGAAATCCATGACTTCTTGGTTATATACCATGATGATATCACAGTGTTTTCTAATTCAGATCAAAAATACCTAGATCATCTCAGGCAAGTTTTTCTTAGATGCAAGAAATTTGGCATTTCTCTAAACCCAAGGAAGTCTTTATTTGGTTTGGAAGAAGAAAAACTATTAGGCCACATTATCTCCAAAGATGGAATCTATATTGACCCAACCAGGATGGAAGCTATCCTGCAAATACCTCACCCAAGAAACATTAAAGAACTTCAGGAATATTTAGGGAAAATAATTTTTTTCAGAAGATTCATCTCTAGTCTAGTTGAACTAAATAGATTATTGAATAACACGTTGTTGTAGACCTAACCCAGAAATATAATATAATAGAAATAAACCCAAGAAATAAGATAGAAATAGATAAAAATGCTTCTTTATTGATCAAACCCTTATGGTAGGGCAACACCATACATTCACTCCTTAAGGAAGGAGAACAACACCCACAAACCATATGCCTGTTAACAAAATACTTTCTTCATATCCTCCATGTGGAGTCTCTAGCCTCTAAAATAGGCTCATACATACAATACCATGCACATTACCATGGTTCTCATACCATCGACTAAGACCATCCGGCCCCTTAACATTATTATTAACTACTTGTGGTCCCTTATATGACATGGGTTAACCACCTTATTTATTACCATGGCCCATCCCATTATTACATTATTACCTTGGGTACCTCCCTTGGTACCCCATATTACCCCCCCTAGGTATATAACATTCCACGCCCCTTAGCATGTTTCGTCCCCGAAACATGGGAAGAACAAAAACAATAAGATCTACTCAAAGGACTAGTCCACTAATACCATGCACATGCATCTAGCCATCCAAGAGAAAGGTGAACCCTCGATCTCGCTAGTGCCTCGCTCACTTGAGATGGAAGTTGACCGTGGTAGCTCTTCTGTGTGTAGTAGGTGGATCTTCGCTTCTCCCTATCTATCTTGTGGGGTTTGTTGTCCTTGTGACTAACTGGTTGCCATCTTAATGGTTGTCTTGCGGAGTGATGTGGGTGATGATATGTTGAAGTTTTAACCCACGGTGTCTTCTTCTTTAATTCACCCTGCTGAGGTGCGTGTTGTAGTGTCTTCTTTTCCAATATGACTTCAACCACTGAGTCTTCCTCTGCTGTATTAGCACCTGTAACCTTTTCTGCTTCAACCTCTGTTTGTGTCTGATTGTCGACCATCAATTGCTCATCATCTGATATGTCAGACCCTGAAACATCTTCTGCTTCAACCTCCTTGGACTCTATCTGTTTATTAGTGGAAATATCCTGTAATGTAATTTTCTTCTTTTTATACCAGAGCTTCAGGAATTTCTTTTATGCATTAATATGGATAGTACCCACAGATTCCATCCAAGGATATCCCAAAACAACATCCATATTATCCATCTCTGAAGCATAAAAATCACCATGCAACACATACTTATCCATAGAAATCTTCAAATCCTTATACACATGAACATCCTCATCATCCACCTGTGTGTTTTCAATGTGTTTGGTTGGAACTTGCAATTTTTTTTCCAATTTAACATTGATAAAATTATGCTTGCAACTAGGATTTATAGACACAACGATCTTCTCCTTCTAAATCAACCCATGAACCTGTAATAAGGATATACCAGTAGGAATTATACCCACATGTTTCTCCTTATCTTGTTTTCTGGCATGAGACCATTTGTCTAAAAGAAATTTCTCAAATTCTTCATCGGGCAGGTCGGGACACTTATTTTGGTTAAGTAATCCCCACCATGTGGCTGCATCATCTTCAAAATGACCCAATGCCAAATATTTCAAATTGTTTTTCCATAATGATTTCGATTTTTTTATGCATTTTTCAATAGTAAGACCATTATCCTTTCTTGTAAAAACGCTACGCGCCATGGAGAGGGTTTTGAAAAAAAAAACTTGGCGAAAATTTGAAATTGGCACAGTTTCGTCAATATTGCTCAGAATTTCTATTGTAGCCTATTTTTAGAAATTGAACAATCATTCTGCATCTAACCATGTGATAGAAATCCTGATCCAGGCACTGGAATTTCAGATCTGTGTTGCTACTCTCCCGCCATCACCAAAAATTTCTAAAAAAAAGAGCTGATTTTAAATCAGCGATAACTCCCTCATCCGGACTCCGATTCGACTGATTCGTTTTTTGAAATTGAGTGTTTTTTCACAAAGAATCCAGATCTACAATTAAATTTTCTAGATCTTGCACCAGGACGTCTAGATCGGCGCCGCAAACTCGCTGCCCTGGAAAAGTATCTGCAACCCTACTGATTTTTAAATCAGCGATATCTCCTTCATCCAGACTCTGATTTGACCGATTTTTTTTTCAAATCGGCTATTTTTTCACAAAGAATACAGATCTGTAATCAGATTTTGCAGATTTTGAACCAAAAGATATAGATCTGATCTGCAAACTCGCCGCCCTTGAAACCCTCCAAAAGTTAAAAAAAATTCTCCACTTTTATGCCCAAGAAAGTGCTCTGATTCCACTTGTTGTAGATCTAACCCAGAAATATAAGATAATAGAAATAAACCCAAGAAATAAGATAGAAATAGATAAAAATGCTTCTTTATTGATCAAACCCTTATGGTAGGGCAACACCATACATTCACTCCTTAAGGAAGGAGAACACTCCACAAGCCATATGCCTGTTCATACAAGAAACTCCTTCATATCCTCCATGTGGAGTCTAGCTCTATAAAGCCTATAATATAATACCATGCATCATTACCATGGTTTCCTTATACCATCAACTAATACCATGGGCCCCTTACATTATTATTAACTACTTGTGGTCCCTTACATGACATGTGTTAACCACCTTATTTATTACTATGGCCCATCCCATTATTACATTATTACCTTGGGTACCTCCCTCGGTACCCCATATTACCCCCCCTAGATATATAACACACGTTGAAAAAGTATTCGGCTATTAAGTGGATAATAAAGGCTAAAACATCATTTGAAGAAATAAAACTAGCCTTAACTCAGACACCCATCCTCATAAGTCCAATTTTTGACAGAGAATTTTTTATTTTTTCCTTCACATCTGAACATAGTATTGCTACAGTTTTACTATAGAAAAATGATCAAGGATTTGAACAACCAATAAATTTCTTTAGTAAATCTCTAAGAGATGCATCATTAAAGTATAATATAATGGAAAAACATATTTTTCCTTTGGTACAAGCCATCAAATATTTCAGAGTCTAGATCTTGTACTCTCACATTGTAGCTTATGTTCCCAATACTGTAGTCAAAGACATTCTCACCCAGAATGGAGTTGATGGCAAAAGGGGAAAGTGGATAGCTACCGTATTGGAGTATGATATAGATATTAAACCTACAAAATTAATCAAAGGCCAAGGGCTGGCTAAACTCATGGCAAAAACTAATTGCCAAGCCCTACGTATAAATTTTTATTGCAGAACTAGACAATGAAAAGGAGACGATGACTCCATAGATCAGCCAGGCATTTTTACACTCACCTTGGTACGCTGATATAGTACATGTCTTACAAAATTTACAAGCTCCTCCACGGTTGTCCAGAACTAAAAGTAGATTTTTGAAAATGAAATCCTTAAAATTTTGCATAATGGATAATACTTTAGTTTGGAAAAAACATGAAGGCATTCTGTTAAATTGTTTATTAAAGGAAGAATCTAACAAAGTACTTCAAGAATTTCATGTAGGTGATTGTGGAGGACACCTCTACTGGAAGACAACAACTAATAAAATCTTAAGGGTTGGGTTCTACTAGCCAACCTTGTTTTTTGATGTAAGAAAGTTTGTAACCTCTTGCCACAAGTGTTAGATCTTTGAAGGAAAACGAAAACTTCTGTCTTTACCTTTGAAACCCATTTCTACCGAAAAACCATTTCAACAATGGGGTCTAGATTTCATTGGTGAAATTCATCCCCTCTCTTCTGCTCAACATAAATGGATAATGACTGCGATAAATTACTTCACCAAGTTGATAGAAGCCATTCGCTCCAGACAAGCCACTTACAGTATTATCATAGCTTTCCTAGAGCCTAATATTCTCTCCAGATTTGGTTAACTCGAAAAAAATTATCATAGACAATGTTGCAGTATTTAAATAAAAAACAATGATTTATTTCTGTCATAAATACCATATAATCCTTGGTCACTCCACATCCTAGTCTCCCCAAGGAAATGGACTTACCGAATCCTCCAACAAATGCTTAATCAATATTATTAAAAAATTTCTAGAATACAATAAGAAAACTTGGAACAAGAAATCGATCAATGCTTTATGGGCAGACAGGCTTACAACTAAGAAATCTATTGGTACTAGTCCCTATCAATTAGTCTATGGGATGGAGTTAGTTTTCCCCTCATCATTAGGAGTTCCAATTATGAAAGTGCTCCAAGAATATCAAGTTGAAGAAAATGATATTCAGAGAAGAATCAATCAAACTATTCACCTGCAGCAATCGAGGGAAGAAGTATACCTCAAAGCCTAAGTACTGCAAGAAAAACTTAAGAATATTTTTAATAAAATAACCAAGGCAGAAGACTTCTATCTTGGTGACAATGTTTTGAAGTGGGATTCCAGAAGAGAAGACAAAGGGAAACATGGGAAGTTTGACTTCCTATGGAAAGTCCCATACATTATATATGCCTTTAGAGGGAACAATTCTTATTTTATCAAAGAATTGGATGGTCTAAAGATAGAAGAAGGACCTGTCAATGGTCGAATGTTGAAACATTACATTGACCCAATTTACTAATTTTACTAGTTTAGATTGTACATACTGTATCCTTCATAATGTTCAGTGTTGATTGGATGGTAAGTTTTATAGTTAAATCCCAAAGAGAAGGCCCTAAGCTTCAAGAGTAACACTGTCATAGATATCAATAAAGCAGTAGAATCAAGGGAAATTGTAGAGTAAAATCACAGTCTCTCAGAAGGCCATTGATCTACAGTTCTTGACTTTTCACCAGGGAAAGCCATCCCCAAGTGGAGCCACTGTTATGTTCCTATACAAATAGATGTCATAATTTATGATTGGCTTAGTTTATCTCTACCTTTTCTTTTTGGAAATGTTTTCCATACTTGTAAGAAATAAAAAAGTTAAAAAATGTAAAGAGGGTATATTCTAAAAGAAAAATAAAAAGATAGAAAGAATGAAAAAGGTCAAAAAAGAAGAAAAATGAACCCCAAGAAAAATGAAAAGAACATGAAAGTGTGCAAGTCAAAATGGCACTACTATTTCACTTTTTGTATAAATGATTGTGAGAAACTTGTTACTTATGCCACAACCGATGGTAACCAAATAGTTTAGTCTTGGTTATTCCATCTTTTTAATTTCATGCTTAGAGATAGAGAATAAAATCTGACCAAACTATTTAATCTTGGTAGATTAGGTAGAGTGAATAAAAGGAGCTCAATAGTTTAATCTGAGCCCTTCGATGTAATAAGGATAGACTTGGATTGATTTCCATCGTAAAAGAAAAGAAAATTTTGATAAGGGTTTGCCAGTTTAAGTGCACCCTAATAAAAGAAGTAAAAATTGTAGGATGTGTAGGTGGGTAAGTAGATGATTGGTTGCAAAATTATGTATGATGAATGTCTAAGTTAAAAGCTCAAAAAATTTTCTTTCATCATTAGATTACTTTGGCAAAGAATGGATGACAAATACACATTTACAAGGTTACATGATTAATTTCCTCATTCATTTTAACCACTATTGTAACTAATTTCCCACAAGTAAAAGTTTCTAAAACCTTAAGTTAAAGGGGCTTAGAGAATTTCTTTTACTTTTGGAGAGCTTAGGTCAAAGTTGCCAAAAAACCCTCATCAACATTCACGCCTTCATCATTTATTCAGTTCCTCTAAAAACCACTTTTCGCTAAGTAAATTCACTATTTGCTAAGGAAAAGTAATTACCCCACAAAATCCCTTTAGCCTAATTTATAATGTTTTAAAATGAAAAACAAATTAATCTTAGACACATTATACTTAGCACACATTTATTTTTCATCTCATATTAACAGCTAATTTTACTTATGTATTAAATCCCAAAAATTATCCCTTTCCCGTATATTTTATTGTTAAAAAACCCATATGTTAATAATCCCATCCCCCAGGTTTGAAACATAAACCTTAATAATAAAATAATTAAAATAAGAGATTAATTAATTGATTTGTGATTAATTAATAACCTAAAACACCCACCAAATAACAGAGATTAACTAACCAATCTGTGGTTAGTTAATAATCTATCCTCGCCCAATCACATCACCCTCTATGCTATTAATTTCCCTAAATCCACAATTAGTTCCCATCGAACCCCTATGTTAAATCCCAATCAAATCCATGCCACGATCACTTTACAATATTACCCTTTCAGATCTGATAGTCGACGCTCATATCGGGCGGCCTTCGATACTGGACATTACCTGCCCAACGTCAGTGGTTTCACTATTTATACACCGCTACGTGTTGCCTGACGAATGGAATTGGGCGGACCTCTCCAAATATTGCTTAGCACTCAAAAGCTGTGCGATTAAAACCATTACCGCTTCCACTTACCACCATCGCTAAATTGACAAAATTTCCCATCCACTGACTGGTACCATCTATCCCTTTCACCACACCTGCCAAACATTTTGACTTTGCAAATAAAACAAAAACAATCATTATTTTTGTTTCACCGAAACAATAGAACCTCCTATTCTCCATGCACATAGAAGCACGTTCATGCTATCACCCTGCGTTCAAACCATCAACTCCAAGAAGCTGGTGAACTCCCAATCGCCACTGCAAACCAGTGCGCCTCATCCAGACTACACACCAGTGCCGTTCTATTTCCTGTACCACCATAACCAGGTATTAACCCACTTCTACTAGAGAACCCTACGTTTATATCAAACCAAGACTGAATTGCTTTAGAAATTGAGTGTTTTTATCAAAATTTAAGTGGTCAAATAGACTGAATACTCCCTAGAACAACTTGGTTCTCCATAAGATCCATGAATTTCGCTCCCGACATCCTTGTATACATAAGGACCAAGGATGGAAGCTCCTGTCACCATAAATTTTATGCCACTTACTCCTCCCCACAGGGATTTGGACCACCTTCCCTTGGCTGACAGAGATTTTCAAATAAAGGACCTTACTTTTGATGAAACCCCGTTGAAGTTATATTGTAAGTTCCGAGACAATTATCTGAACCATGCTGATAAAATAGGTCTTTGGGAATCAAACCTACCTATTAGTATCAATTCCCCACTATCCATATTTTCCCAGATATTATCCACTAATGCCATGCAAACTACAACCCTAATATGAGAGTTGTAATGTCCCCAGACCAGAAAATCCTATTCACCATTACAGTTGAATCCATAAATGAGATCTTATAGTTGCAGCCTGGTTAGGACCTCACTCCCCTTTCCATTGTCAAGCTACTTTAAAAATATTCAACATTATCCAGTTCCAAAATTACACAAATCTGTTAGACTTTCATTGAAGAAAAGCACAGGCCAAAAGACCCCCCTCCCTACATGTCATGCCCTTTTACTAATTTGGCCAGGCATATCATCACCATGATTTCTTGAATTTTGGGTTTTACCACTAATGAGTATGTAGATGAGGCGACCTTACCCTACATGTCTATTTTTACCTCTGGTCAACCTCCTGTAGCCAAATTTGACTATGATACATTCATTGCAGATAAGATGCATGACCAATTCATGAGATTAGAAAACGAGAGAGTATTTAAATATTCTTCAGCCTTGTATCATCTTTTTCTCTACTACCAAGCTGATGAATTCCCTTTCTCTCTCCAAAAGCTTGATACTAAAGGGAATCCTAGGTTTGTTATCTTTTGGACCTCAATTTTCCACTGTTTTAGCTCTTCTCCTCATCCTTACATAGATTTCATTGACTTATTTGTAGATCCAGTAACTACTGTGTTACTGGGAAATCCTCCTCCCAGGATTAGTGTACATATTAAAAGAGTTCTTCAATTATCCAAGTAGTATAAGTTTGGGGATTGGTACTTGTACCAAAACCATACCGAGATCAAAATTTATGGGTGTGAGTTGCTTCCCTATAAACTTCCCAAATATCTCCCCATGTGATTATTTCCTTTGGAATACTATAGGAAAATGATCAATTCTGATGAGATCAACTTTGTAAAGACTAAGAAGAAAGTTCAGCTAATGATAAAGGATCACCTAGGCCCCTTTATTTGCAACAATAGAAGCGTAGGGAAAGAGGCAGAGGAAATCCTTGGGAGATTGAGATTGAAAAAGAGCTTCATTTGGTCGTATGACCCTCATAGCTTCATCTGTGACAGAAGGCAAAAGCATAAGCTATCCCTCTACATCCACCATAGGATCCGAGAGATTGAGCAATATGAAAATTAGTTTGAATGGGTGGAAGGAACTCTAATAGACTGGGATAGCACACAAGTTGAAGTTGACAATGTATGGGTAGATTTGTAAAGAAAGATTCATGAAAATTCATTTGTACAGGTGCGAGGAGAGACTTCATCACCAAAAAAGTCACAAGAAACCAGCACTCAATGATCAGAGCATCAAGATACATCAAACCAAGTAGGACATTCAGGACAACAAGAAGAGTAAGAGCATCCTGAAATTTTAGAGGAGTTAGCTCAACCTCAGGAAATCATGAGCAACCCTCGTGTTCTACAAACTCCTTTTAATGAGGAAAGGAATCCTAAAAGAAACGAGGAAGAAGCCACTCCTTCCAACAAGCCTACTGATCTAACCTTTGCTAAAAGGCAAAGGTTGAATCCCTATGTAGAAGAAGTGTTCATTGAGGAGACCACATATAACATAGTGGCAGAAAGGATATAGAGCATGCAAACTATCCCAATAGGTGGGGCCCAATCTACTTCACATATGCTAGTATTGGAAACATAATAGAGCATAGAGGTGTCATCCCTCATGGCTTCCTATGAATAGAGCTTGCATATCAAGGGTAAGTATAAATAAATAAAAGCTAGGAATAAGAAATTGAAAGCACAAACTTATGCCCATTACCTCAAAATGATCCCAACCAACCAAACAAGACTTATGTCATCGTTTGACATAAGGGAAGGGGAAATGTAGATGACTTTCCTCAAACCCACTATAAAACAACCAAAATCCATGGTAGATTACTTTAAAACTGATTTTGAAGTATTGGCAACGGATATTCATCCTATTGACCAAATAGAACTACATAAGATGACCGGGGAAATGAATTATTCTACTTTAACTAGCAAAGCCATTGCAACCCATCAACTGCAAAATTCGTTGCATAACACCTCTGCACAATTGCAATTAGAAAAAGATTCCTCTCAGGCTAATGATACCAGACTAAAATATTTAGAAGATCTGATAATATAATTGGGACATGATCCCAAAGATGTGAACGCAGTTGAACTGTTAATTAAAAAGAAGAATGGTGAAATTTCTACCTTGAAAAAGTAGCGTAAGATCCCTCCACTCCATCATTCCCAAACTACAGAAATTATAGAAAGGAAAAAGAAGGAAGAACTTATGGACCTAGTCCTAAGACTAAATGACCAGCTAAAGGAAACTGAGGACGAATTGGAAAAAGCAATACAGTCTAAGCCAAGTGAGTCGACCACTTCTCAGACTATTATTCCCATAGTTTCTACAGCTGTGCCTTCCACTCTGGCAACTTCCTTGGCACCAACACTTCCACCAATCATAGCAATGCTAGTAACAAGGACCACTTCGAATAAAGGTACACCAGCCAGCTCAAAGTCAGCATCAGAAAGTACAGATGAAATGATGAAAGCCATGGAATAAATGAGCATCCAGGAAATAGAGTTGAAGATACTTAAAGAAGAAATGTCAAGCTTAGAAACCAATTATGAGCTTGCACAGATTCAGAAAAAAGAAGAAGAAAGGAAAAATAAAAGGATGGAAGAAAGAATCAAAGTCCTGGAAAAGGACATAACATTAGAAAAACCTTTCAGAGATATTAAAGATATCTTATGGACCAATATCATTGATTCCATCAATGATATTTGGCCTTCTATCCAAATAATTTTTGAACAGAATGAGCTAGTAATAATAGCTATGGAGGCCATACAGAAAACCAGAGAAGAATTGGGAGAGAAACCTAAAGAGGCAACTGAATTGATTAACTTTTTGAATAGCAAAAATAGGAACCAATTGGACCAATTGGAAATTGAGGATAGAATTGCCACCGTCTTGGAAATTAAGAAAGTTCTTACTAAAAAGAACTTGATGGTTAATTTGGAAAAAATATGTCAAAGCATTCAGGAGGACATAGATTATTTTATGTTAAAATATGGCATTCTGAGAAACAAATACCTTCCAAGCCCACTGGTCATAAATGACAAGTTAATGAATCATGATGATTACATTGAGAAACTGCACAAACAAGCCAGAAGTCAAGCCAGCTCTTCTGTAACAAAAGCACTACCTACAGGAAAAGTGATTTATGATGGTTTAGAAGTTTTTTTTTTATATTGAACATGAAGTGAAACACTTGTTCACGGTCCAGCCCAATTTTGCAAAATACAATGAAGCTAACGAAGTGTATAGGAAATTGGCCAGAATGAAAATACCAAAGGATGAATGGTGGAATAATATGATAGAGATACTATAAGTCACTGTAGTAAATCTGTAAGGTATAAAATATCTACTACGGTAAGGTCTGGTAACACAGGTAAAGAGTATCAGAACACAGGTAAAGAGTGTCATCAGATGAAGGTAAGAAGAAGATCCAGCACACAATTACAAAAGAAACTACAAGAGGGAAATCCAAGTTCCAACATCGAGCTTGTTCATAAATTAAGGGATAGCAACAGTCTATTTTCCATCTATCTCTACCTTTATGTAAAAGATATTTTGTATTTCCTATAATAAATATCATATGGTTATGAGATATTTTTTTGTAATTTTTGTATAAATACTTCAGAAATTGAAGTCTTTAGGTTGGATTTAAAGAAATTTCTTGTATACATTTCATATCAAGCTAGTGAGCTATTGTAATCAAGTCTGGATCGGCTGTTGGATCATGAAATAAAGTTAAATACATTTCACGGGATTCTTGTGCACGATGGAAACCAAATAAGTATTATATCTTCAGGTTATTAATTTTTTCTCATCATGTTATAAATATTTACATGTTTTCTTGATAAAATATGAATAGTAAACAAATAAAAATATTTCAGAATTAGTTTTAAGCTCTCTCTTTTGACATGTTCACATTCTCACTATTTTATACTAAATTACCTTGGTTTGGGAAATCTTAGTTGCTCCGTTACTTCTGTAGTTTTTCCCTTAGGTCAAAAGTGAAGGATACTTAACTTCCCTTTATCACTGACTTGCCTCTTTTCCTCATCCTGATCCTTATTTAAGGATTCTTCATTGCCCTTCTACCTTGACTAGGATTACCTCATCCATTTCAACCCACAGATTTGCTTTCTCTTGTACTAGCTTGCCCTATGAATTCCTCCTTTAGCAATTGATATAATCTGTTTAAGCTACTCTTTGTTTGACTCCATAGCCCAATGGACTAAACGCTTTCCCTACCCATTTGTTCCTAGAATTCCACCATGCAATCAAAATCAAAACAACCTTAAACTCTAATAACTAACCTAATATCCCAGCAAACAAAGATAAATCATAAAGAGGGAGCCCTCTTTGGACTTAGGTTGGCTAGAACCTGAGTCTAAAATATTTGTTTGTAGTTACCTTGTATCCTTTCCTTCTTTCCAATATCTTCTAAGGAATATCTGAGTGATAACACCCCTATGTTAGTTTCTTGTGGTTTCTTCTCTGCATGTTTCATAGATACCAAACTAGATGATACTTCATAATCATAGATGCCAAATTATAGGATACTTTCATTTCCTTAAGAAAACATTGGTTGGTTGTAGACAACAATAATAAAGCGGTCAATTTAATATGTATATATCTAATTTAAGGCGAATTTAATGAAATTGAGGTCATATCACATGCTTAGCCTCACGAATGGTGTATTTTTGAAATGAAACAATTGTACTCAAGGCCCAAAGTTTTCTTTAAGGAATAAAAGTGCTTGACACTTTTACTTGATAGGTAATTGTTTTTAAGGGAACACCATATAGAGTATCTGCTTAGTAATGTGCACTAGTACTTGACTAGTGCAAATGAAAATACTAAACAAAGAGATGTACTCGAAAAATAATTGCAATATCACTTATTCGAGTGTGAGGTAATTGAAGCTTTTGGCACAATTGCTTACTAGTTGGTTAACTTTAGACAAATATGATAACATTATTTCTACAAAAAATCAAATCTATAGTTTTCTTTTTCCACTATTGATATATAATGTAAAGTCATAGTTAATTTCCTATCTTATATTTCCTTATTATTTTCTATTTCAAATTTGATTGAAAATTCATTCAGACATTCCTTCTATTCTATAGCTAACTATTTAACAAGGTTAAAAATAATTCACAAACTTCATGATTTATTGAATTTTCAACTTGGACACATATGGGTCATGGCTTTATGTAGCTGACATCCAATGTGCACTATTAAGGTTAGTCAGGTTTTCGACTACTAATGGAGTTATTCACGCAAGTTATATTTTCAATAATGGGTGATGAACATATTTGTGATCAACGAGTAAGAAGCAAATCATGTTTTAGGGTAAGCCAATCGAGTATTAGGGCTAACTATAAGATGTTTTGGTTCTAACTAAGCACCAATAAATCAACTAGGCTTTGGGGGTATGTATCAAAGTGACTATTGTAGGAAATTTCCGGGTCAGTTTCTTTGAAAATAAAACATGACTGGTACCATTTGGAGCAAGCTATCTTTGAAAATTTGTTTGAGTAAGTTGAACATTGACCTATGGCCCATTACAATTGGGAATTGGTATGTCGGTATGTGGGTGATACAATTTTGGTGTTGGTTATAGCTCCCAATTTCTGTTTGTATAATTTTATAGTCATTGAATTTTTTAAATTTCTCAGATAGGTATACTATACGTCCTTTTCAGCTATGGTTGGTTATTTTTTCTTGTGAATTATTCCTTCTTGATTTTTGTTCTTATTTATTAAGTTGTTTTCTAATGCAAAACAAGAAATTATAGCCCAAAAATTGTTCTAAAAGGCCTAGCTAACTCACTATTTATTGAGAAGGTTGTGATTTGGCCGAGTCATCGGGGATATCTTCTAGAAATTGTTTTCATAGGGCTCAATCATTTTTGTAAAATGTTTTTTTTAGGACATTTTTTTTTGAGCTTTTGATTTTTCGAGTGAGACGTACCTCAATGTGCCAATAGAGGGGGAAAATGGTGTTTAATCAGTGATAGAGATACTCTTTTGGATTAGGAAATGAATTAAAAACAAATCAAGCTATGTTCATTCTTCAAGGTTCTCCAATCCTTTTCTGACTTTGCTAATTTGTTCTGGGTTCTTTCCATGTCAATGTTTGAAGACCCTAATTGAGTTATCCTTGAATGTGAGTTTTACAATATTGTTGTTAATATCCTATTGATATCCTGGAAAAAGGGAGATGTTTACAAGATATAACGTTGTTGGAAAAATTCTTGTAGTGGCATTGCTTCAAGCCCATTTATCACCATGATCCTTAGTATTATTGGATTCTTAAGCAAAGTAGAAATTATAAAAAACTGCTTGAAAATTCTGCAATTTAGTTTATACATCAAGCATGTTTTTAAAATATTTGTGAGGTTTATGGAATTTTTGGTGATTATAATTTCCGTAATTAGATTGACCATGTTGTACCTGTACTGTACAATTTATTTTTTAATTGCGTATTGCTGTGGAATTTCATTACTGCACAAGGAAATATGGTTGAATCTTGCTACTATGAGCCTTCGATAAACTATTTTCTTTCTTTTCAAAGTCAGATTTTTTAGTTTTGTATTATGATATACTTTAATAAGATTTTGTTTCAAGGGATCATATACAACAGTCAATCCAGAAGGATTCCTTGTCAACACATTATATAGAGGAATGTGTATTGAGACCTTATAGGAGCATGTTACCATGTATAAGATCCTAAGTAATAGGACAGGTCCCTTAGGGGCCCCATGTCTATTGAACATGTCATGCACTAGGATGTGTGTCCTAAAAATTATACTTCATGTAACTTTATCTGGTATGTTAAGAACATTCTCCAGAAACATTAAGACATTTTTGATACAATTGATGAAGCTCTGCTATCATCATTAAGCAATTTACCTTGAGTCTTTTCCTTATGAACTACAAATAGTGAAACTAGATGTAAGCTTAATGAGATTTAATGGTTATGTAGTGATGTTCCTAAAAGTAAAATACATATCTCCACCCAAGGAAAGTAGACCAGGATGTCATCCTAATGGTTACTCATACCTCTATCATTCTTGTGATCTCCCTGATTTTGTGACATCTTACTAAATCAGGTTGGTATTATGCATAGTGAAAAATAAACTATACATGTATTCATCATTTTGTGCACCAAAATTATAAACCATCTCATGGGCGCACACAAAATACATAAGTCAATTTCTACACTAAATTAATAAGAAAGAAGCACCCTCCACGTGGACATAACTTGGCATCCAACTACAAGGTATATGTTTCATATTTCCAAGGTCGCTAAGGCAATAAACTAATTATTAAGAAACCCATTAGTATATATAACTACATATTATTATGGCATACTATAAGGCATTCCATGCATACCAAATCTCATCACCAAAGTGACACTAGAGGCAGTTAATCAGTACAAAAAGGAATTCACTTATGCTATACATTTAATCATAGCATTACCCATTGAAAAATAGTCGCTATACAAGGAAAATATAGTAATCCTGCGGAAAATATCCCACACTTCCAGTGTTTCATCCATTCATGGTACACTCGTTATGGTATATTCATCTACGGAATTTTTGTAAACTATATTACGACACAAAAATCATTTGGATGGTTCCCTGACTAGTGTAGAAAACATTTTAGTGATCTCCTACTTATAAATTTGCTTAAATGTTAAATGTACATCTCATACATATTCTTGTGGGATTTATTGCTGTGGAAAAATCTCCTGCTTTATTTCCCAAGCTAATAATCAGTTGTGGGAAAATCTTGTACTTTGTTTACCAAGCTAATAATCAGTTTACTATGTTTCCCAAGCTAATAATCAATTCACCATTGTGTACTTTTGGCATCAAATACCAAGGCATGTGCATGGAAACTCAACAATAACCATTCATATTTGAGTCTATGGAGCTAAGTTTGTAAATTCTCATCATTATTTGTGTTGTCACAACAGATTTTGGGAGAAGCAAATTCGTAAACAAAGGCCTATTTATCTACTTCGTATTGTTAGAACTCAAATCTTGAACACAAATTGGAAGGTAGATTTCTCATGCAATTGTCATATGGAATTAGAGGGCATTGGAGTTGGTGGCTATCATTTGTCTTGGATTTCCAAAGGAGGAAAAACAAACCTTGAAAACAATAGGAGAACATTCAAAAGAATCATAAAAACTTAAGCTATGATGCTGAGATTTATGATTCTTTGGCATAAGTTTTAGTTGTGGTGTCTAGTTTTCTTACAAAACTTTATCAATTCTTTTTTAATTGGGAAATTATGTTCAAACCTTATGAATCTTCTTATTTTTGTGTTTGGGAAAAATAATATATAATAGAAGTATATCCTTTCCAAATTTAACTTAATACAATAATAGGTGCTTCGTCATATGAGTTGTCTTATACTTGGTGTTTCTGTTTTTTTCAGGTCATTACATGGGACTCAGTTTTGATAAGATTTGAGAAGGTCAAGCATGCTTTGGATCATAGTTTGAGGTGTGTTAATTCCATACTGCCACAAATATTAGGGAAACAGGTGGGTCACCAACATGCCATGATTTTTAATTTTTTTTTTTTTAACTTTATACATGCCTCTAGGAAATTTGTCATTGTGCAATTGAGTATTCAAGAGAATAGAGAAGTCATATAATTTTTTCCTTTTTTTTATATGCATCGGGAATTGAGCGCCTATTATATTTAAATAAAAAAATGTATGGTTAAGTTGTGTTTGACTTGATATTATGCAACAGATTTGAACAAAGGGGACCTAATTTTAGTTTGAGTGGTTGGTTATAACATGACGAAATGTGAGCCCTTGAGGCATGACCTTATATCTGAAATGGTTGATATTGTTGTGTTTCACTTGAAATTATCTGTAGCATGTGAAATGTGAGGGTTCTACGTGAAATCAACGATCCACTGCAAATACCTTAAAACTTCATCAATACAATGTTTTCTATCCTTATGATTAGTTATCATGCAGAATAATGAAGCATCAAAATTCCAACATTCATAGGTTGGTTTTTCTATTACTGATGGGCTGAACAATAATTTCAGTATCTGCATATTATGAGTGCCTTCAAAGTTCAAACACATGTAGGTGTGGACATAATCTAGCGAGAGGATTTGTCCATCCAAGATTGCATAGGATTGTAATAATTATTTCCCATTAACCTTGAAAATTGTCCTTTTCTACCACCTTGGAGAACATAATTTTGTTATGTTCTGTTCCTCACGAAATATTGGCTCCATGAGATAGTATAGCATGTCATTTTCGTAGGTCTGTATGAGCTAATTTGAGTGATAGGAACATATCAACCAAATAAGAATTAGATCCTGCTATATTGGGCACCTAATAATTTACATCCATGCCTCTATCAATCCATGTGTCATTAGCTCTTGTATTAATTATATAAAATCCACTGGAAAATTTCCAACCTAATGGTTGTTGAGACAGGGTATTCACTATTTTTACAGAGCGATAAGATTCTTGAAAAACAAATGTCATGAATAAAATATTTTCCAAGTAATGACTACATATCAGGACTATTGCTTCTGGTAGATAGTTATGTCCTTGCCTTCAAGAATTTAGAACCAATTTCCTTCATGTTGAATAAATTACTCCAATCTAAGTCTATTTTAAGCATACGTATTTGACTAGCCAAGATCACAAAAAGGGCATCCAATATGTAAATAGTGGATACTTGAAACTTCAAAATTTTCATTTCACTAGGATACAAACATTGTTTTAGATTGTATGAAAAATAAATTCCTTGAATGCCACAAAATTGGTAGCACCTACCTCTTGCAATCATCAAGACAAACAATCAACATGGAATCAAATCTTATGATATTTTCCATATAGAGATTCTTAGGATGGAGGTTCATAAAATACTTAATGATTAATGAAATTTCAAATGTTTATCTCGTTGTTTAAGAGAAATTCTCAAAAACATATGCTAGTATCACCTGTAGTGGTTCTATATTGAACCCAAGCTCGAGGTTTATAGTGCCATGATTTTTTTATTTTATAGATATAGAGACAAACAACCATTTCAATTTTTTCTTCAAAGGATGTCATTCCTCGAATAGATTGTTAGAATAAATTGAGCAAGGTCTCCTATGAATAGGTTGAAGTCGCGTTTCTTGCAAAAGGAGGTGAGTTAGATGCATTAGTTACAAGGTTTCCATGAACCCTATATTTCCTCCTAGACGCGAAGAGTATTATGGATATAGTATATCATAAATGATGTATATAAAACATTCTAAAAGTCTTATATAATATTATACCTTGCTCTATTGTATTGAATATTATAAAATTTTCTTTATTTAACTATCAATGCTAATTATTATTTTTTACGTTGTTTTCCTTTTATTCATAAAATTGTATTGAGAATTTGAATTCCATTATTTAGAGTTACTGCTTATGAGAACAATTTATTTATGCTACTATTCTCATAAACAATCGGGATCTGGCATTTTTGTAATTATTGAGGGATTGTTCGTCTCACTCCTCAAGGAGACAATTGCCATGTCTAGCAATCAAATTGTTATTTCTCATGAAACAACTGTTGTTATATTTGTATACGAATTGGACATGAAATATCACCTTCACACTGATATCAGATACCCTCAATGTTGTATTACTAGGCATTATAGTTTGGACCATGGAACATCTAGCCATATGTGTTTACCTTCATACAAAGGATGCCTAGTGAGATGAAACCCTCTAGAGGGAAATTATTTATTTTATATGCAACTAGACATAAACTAATAATGGTGGTTTATTGTAATTTTGTTGAGACATGTGATAGAAGTGACTCATTATAAATCTGCATTGGTGATTACTTATATATGTGTTATTGTTATGGTTGAAGCTCCCAAGTAGGTAATATATACCTTCTTCAAGTACTGCACAGATATTACATGACTCTGTTATCAATGGTACTTATTTCCTTAGTTGTTCAACAAACGTTTTGTATGTAGACTATGACTGGCAAGTAATCTGGTTAATTATCTACAGACATGAGAACATGGTTATGAGACTATGAGTGGAAAGCACTCCCAAGTGTGGCTGCTATGGCCCTAGGGAAAATATTTTCTAAATACTTACCTGACACATCATGTAAGAATATTGTACATGAGAAATATTTTTACCCTAACCCTTACTTCTAGTGAAGGAGAAATAATAATCTTTCTAAATGTCATTTTATTTTTGGCCCATGATATTCTCTTCATTTTGGATTGAATGAAGAGATGAGATGTCATTTTACTTCTTTCCCTTCATATGCTCTTCATTTTGGATTGAACGAAGAGATGAGGATCGAGCTCAAAGATCCGAAACCAAAAAGTTTGAAAATTCAAACCCATTTACCAATTGATATTGTTACTTTATAGTTTCAATCTTCACTTTGTGTTTTTCACTAAAAAATAAAAGTAAAATCAACGCACATTATCAGTCAATAAGAAACATCTAATGAAAAATAAATAAGGGAAAGAGATATTGTAGTAGTTTTCACTTGCAATTGATTGCTTGATATGTTTGAAAGTCATATATTATATTTTAGTTAGGAGTCAAAAACTTAATATTCAGATTACAATAGAGAGGGTTGCAAAAAAGACAGACGATGTTCCATTGTTATACTGTTTGTAGCCATGTTTTTTAAATGCATAATAAAAATAGGTTGTAACATTGCATTCTATTAGTTGCAAGTCAGGATTCTAATGATGAGAACCATACTCTAGGATGCCTTCAAAATATGTGAGAACTCACAGATAGATTGTAGTTTTACTGCATATGAATACAAGCTGAGAAATGCTCCATATTGTGACATTAAGGCATAAACGGATGAAATTGTACATTTCATCATCTCCCCATAAAGAGCTAGTTGGGGCTATGTTAGTGATAATTCTCTAGAGCATTGGATATGTACTAGCTATATTATCAAAATACAGGACAAGCAACAATAAACATAAGCCTTGTACACCCAAATGTAGTAACAGGTTCCAAGCATGTGCAACATTCCCTCTAGGTTCTCGGGCTATGTTAGTGATAACTCACTAGAGCATTGGATATGTACTAGCTGTATTATCAAAAGACGGGACAAGGAACAATAAACATAAGCCTTTTACACCTAGATGTAGTAACAAGTTCCAATCATGTGCAACATTCCCTCTAGGTTCTCCAATATAATCCTAATTAATAAAACAATAGAGTGTTATTGCACCCTTTCTTTTGTTGATAAAGCTCTTCTTTAAGTATTGATATATACAATGATAATATCAATTTTCCATATACAATTTCCTTGGGAAGGACCAAAACCACGAGATAAGTGTACCAAGATTAGATTTGGATCTTGTAGTTCACAAGGAGAACAAAGTAGTAGTTTGAGGTTCCCTTTGACATTGTTTCAAGTATTAACACGGATGAAAATTCTGGTTCCCTTGAATTTCTTTAGTTTATCTATAGACATCAACAAAATTTCCTTCTTTGACTTCCTTTATGTACCTCATGTGTTTGCTTTGCTTCCAATTCTTCTAAAATCAATTACCTAACATAGGGATAAATACAAAAATAATTAGTGAGATTTTAGAATGTTAACCAAAGAAGCTGATATGCAACCTTGCCTACCCAAATTCCTTACATCGTCATGTTCAAGCTTGCGGAGTTGAATTTGGTACTAATTATTGTTTAGAATACTCATATGTTTAGCATATGGTGTTTAATATATGTGTACTCTTTCTTTGGCTCTAGAGCTATACACCCAAGCTCACCACAAGGTCAAATAAAGTAATTCGTCTAGGGAAATTTCTTTTGGAAATATGCACTTGCTAGTGTGGATTTCAATAATTATTTAGCCATCTTGGGTAGTTAGGAAGAACTTCTTGGATATATTTGTTTTGTGCATACATATTCAAGGATAGGATATTATGGAAGAGTTTTCTACAAGGGAGAGTTTTCCTTGAGGAGTTTATATCTAGATATTAGTATCAATTTTTTTGATCTTCAACAACAATCCTAACTGCTCCTTTTTTGGCAGTCTTAACTCCCAATATTCCTTACTATAGTACTAGTCATTGTGCAAAGTTGTTTACTTTGTTTTAGTTTTTTTACCATGTTTGGAACATCTGTCTGCGAGGTTGGATCTTATAAGCTAACCATTAAGGTGTACACCCCCAAGTTGTATCCCAAGTGGAGAATCTTGGATTCATGATTTGTAGTATGCAATCAAATTTGATTGTATCTAGAAATAATGGTGTGTTTTTTCTTCTCTAGAATGTAGATCATTAGACAATCACTCTAGATATAGTTGTTGAAATACTGAAAGGTGAAGCTGTAAAGAAGATAGGTCAACCATCTCATGTAAGTTCAAAACGAAGATAAAGGAAACCCAAAATATTAAATTCAACATTGTAATTTATCATTTAGACAAATCAACTTGTAATATTAGCCTTAATTAATGAGGGAAAGGTAACAAGATTGTATTCAGCCTTGTATCAAATCCACTTGTATAAAATGCTTCAGGGTTTCGTTATTCCAATATTCTATTTTCATGTGAGCAATAAGATACGATAATTTTGTTAATTTCCAACAAATCTATTTATTAATTTGGAATCAAATTTATTTTCCCTTTTCACTATTGATTTGATAGATTGATGGATGTGTATGGGGCGAGTCCCATCGATTCATGGGTGTTGAAAGACACAAATGAAAACTTAAATTCATTATTGAGAAATACGTGTGAGTGTTAGATATTGACCTGCTTCTAGGGAACATAACATGTATCTAGATGATAATTAGGAAATGAAAAAACAGGTGGGGCCTATGAAAGAAGAACTGAAGCATAATTCAAAAGGGTATCCAACTGAACCTGAAGGTATTCTTTATTGGGAAAAAATAACATCAACCTTGCTAATGTAAAATTAATAAATTGCTTCTACTCTATGATAGATAACAAGTTATCTATGATTTGATCAAAGTGTCAAAGGCACCATAGCCATTGGGTGATCATATTTAGTGCCTATATTTATAAATATAGGTATGTTTAGTGAAGCTTCTACTGGGTGTTAGATGTTCCAGCTGGAATCAGCAATTCTGTTGTTGAACAATAATTTAAAGCATGATTCCTTCAAAGTAAAATCTCTAACGACGTCTAACCATATGGAGCTTATCCAATCAGGGAATAGTGAAATAGATTGTACTAAAGTTCTTTCAAGGGATGCTTAGTTGGGGAAGAGTTGGATGATTAATGGAAAGATATAGTGTTGGTTCAAATTTAGTAGGAGATCAAGTAGAACACTGTAATGAGGATGGTTTACCAATAGAGACTAGTATGAAGCAAGCAAGAACTCATGGTTAAATTATAATTAAGTTTGCTGGAGATTTTGTAGCTTCATGTTACATCATCATCAATTATTATTTTTTTACATCTTAATGTAAATGTAATTCTTTGGTAATTTTTCCCACTAATTTGTGGAGAACAAAAGATTGCTTCAAAGACACTGAAATTTCTATCACCAAAATGTAGATATGGCAAGGAGGAACCCGAGTGCCTCATGCATCCCTACATTCTTAGGAGATATTGAAACTTCAAAAGGGTTTGGTCCTTTCAAAAGGAGACCAAAGAAGGTACTCAATAGTAGAGTTTGCGTTTCTTTCTCCTGGTATTTGATTTTTTTTTTAACAATATCATGTTTTACATGTTTTCTTAATGAGTTTTATTATCTCAGCTTTTTTGAAGTAGAGCAACCAAGAGATGGAATAACCAAAGAAAATTTCGTTTTTGGAATACTAGATGCCAAGCAAGAAATCATTTGTTCTATCTTGTCCAATACTGAAATGATCTGAAAAGGATCTCAATGAAAGCAACTTTCTGAGGTGGGGAGTACAAAAGTTTTAGATATGCCACCAAAAGATGAATTAGAAGGAGAATTATGTTCTTGAAAAATAACCTGCTTCAAAATTCAAGGGAAAATCACTCTCATTCTGGTTGGACCCTACACATCCATTATTTTCTAGATTAGTGAAAATCTTAATTTAATATCTCTTTTCCTTTCTATTTTGATAATAATATTTTCATGAATATCTTTGCAGACAATTTAATTATTAGGGTGATAATGAATTTTTCTAAGGAGAAATAGGCATTGTGGAAGCAATGATGTGATGCATCGCTGGTGAAAAATTACCTCAATCAAGAAAGAGAAGCTAAGAAGCAAGGTAAGAAGGAGAGGAGACATAAGGATGCGTAGTTTATCTTGGCTTTAGTAATCGCAGTAGCTGCAACTTCTCCTAGGATTAGTTCATCCAAGAAGGGTAGAATTAGAGATGAAATTGAAGAGCATAGTCTGTGTCAAGTTAGTTTTCCTAGCAAGAGTTCACACTTGGATGATTGGAATAATGTGAAACATGTTTTTTCTAGTATATTTTCTACATCACAACCAATGAGGCTATCATTGCAAAAGCATTTGAAAGGGAACATTATTGTTGGACGCCCACGCTCTTCTTCTCAAACAATGTTGCAAGCTAAAGAGATAATGTCCTGACCCCTTCTTGCTAAAGTTCCACCGTAAAGGCATTTTGATGGTTACCAGGTGTCATCTACCTCACGAAGAGAAGAATATCTTTTGTGCAATATTTGTGGATTGCCAAAATCTACTCGCTCTAACAAGAATTGTTTTTGCAATTATTGCAGGATAATCTAGCTATTCCTTTCTCTATTTTATATTTATCTCTCTCTTTACTGCAGTATTGTTACAATGGATTATATGGGTCTCATAAAATTTTCATGTCAACATTATATTTTAGGTAGCAGTTCACGAAGATCGCTATGGTATTTTAAGGAATTATTTTGGAGGACGGTATTGTAAGCCATGTGAAGCTATAAAATGACAATACTGACTCCAAGGCCTGAGGTGTCCAATTGTAGCTACCATGGAATGCCTCATTGTGGTATAAACTATGCTCTATGTCTTTGTTTGAGTGGTGTTTTTACGAGGACTACTCGTGCCCAGTGGTTTCATGTATTTTGCATAGAGGTAAAGATCTATGATTGAATGGTGTTCACTTTAGAAGAATGCAAGAAGTTAATTATGTAAAACCTTATTGTTTAGTGTATCCTATGTGTTAATGATTTGGTGAGGATCAATATATTTTCTCCCTTATGGTATCTTCATTTCCTCTCTGATCATGTAGTGGCTGTTTGAGAATATGTTTAGGAGGGGTCAAATGGAGCTTGATGAAGGTATGGTATGTTTAATTCAAATGTTGCTTCATTACCAGTAATGCATATAATTTTGAGCATGATGAACTGTTTTGTTTTAATTGTTGTGTGCATGATTGTTGCATCTGGATTCTATCTAGTGGGATGTTGTTAGAGACCTCTATTAGCATCTCAATGAATTGTTTTGTCATTAACATATTGATGAGGGTGGATCTATGCAATGTTAAAATTAACAATTGGTATGTTATGAAATTTAGGAAATAATTTTTAGAGAATGATATATGTTTCCATGCAGTATTTTTCATCGACAATGTCCCTTTTTGAAGGTTAGGATTGAGTGTATATGAAAGTTTAAAACTTATAATAACACTTGTTGTGTTAGTAGATTGTTCTATCCTTGGTAATTCTCACAAAATCTATATTTTTTTCTTCCCTAACTGACATAAATATTTTGTGGTTTCACAGTGCAATTTTGGGCACTACCAAAGTAATTTTCATCCCTTATGTTCAAGATACTCTGTTTTTTACATGGCTGTGAGTACTCATGGTGGAAGGGTTGAACATAAATCATATTGTCAAAAACATAGCGCAAAGCAAAAGCTAAAGGTTCATGTAACATCATATATATTCCATTGAATTTCCATAGTGGTAATCGATATAATAATTTTCTTGCTTAACCTATCTATATTGAATGGAAGATGCAAGCTAAAGCATGATGATGTGGAGGAACTGAGTAGTTGAAGAAAATAAAACAAATGCACGTGAGCATATATAGAAATTTGTTGTAAGCTTGTTTGCATTCTAAAATGGTTCGTAGAATTCCCAGGGCATTCTCTTGCATACAATGTTGGATTCCTTATGTATTCACATCTTAGATCCTGCATTTAAAGAATGCAATCCAGAATTATGGCCTTCACATGGATTCGTATATGACCTTCTTGCCTATCCTCATCATCACTCATTTTCAGATGGATTCTTACTGAGCTTCTTAGTTATCCTTGTTATTGATTGCATTGTGCTTAGGACGAGACCCACTCTCACAGTTCCCGCATTCCATGCCATCAATACAGTTGACTTGCATTCTAGGCCCCCCTACAGGTTGACTTGTTGTGTGTAGGTTCTATTTGGTCAATATTTTGATGATTTTGAACATTATAGAGTGTTTTTTTGTTACTAGCATTAATTCACTACTCCATCATGTCATCATACATTTGATATTGTTCCATCTATTTCTCTTGAGTCTCAACATCACAACGCACAACTAAAGTTTGCTTCAATCAGATTATCCGGAGCACAATCTAACGTAATTGTGGTCATACCTTATAGTCATGTAGCAGACAACATGCAACATTAGAAAGATGGTGAAATTGAATGAGACTCAGGATTTAATAAATAAAATGTTGTTTGAACCAAATACTTTAATATGGAAGACCTTGTTGTCTTCCTGTAGAATCCATGAAAATATGGATTTAGGGAAACAAGAAAAAAAACATATCCTCAAGTTGGAACTACAACATGCTCCATCATATGTGATTTTTTCCAATATATATGTTGGAGCTGGCAGGTGGGATTGTCTAGCAAATGTGGCGAAAAAATGAAAGAGAAAGGATTGAAAAAAGTAACCAAGAGTCAAATGGATTGAGGTCAAAGGTAGGGTGAACTCTCAGAGACAAGAGGCATGCATAAATAAAAATGATCTATGAGAAACTTAAGGAATTAGCAGAGTTGATGAAGGAGGCAAGGTATGTGCCGAATATGAACTTTGTTTTCCACGATGTAGAGGATGAGCAGAAACAACAATTTTTATCCTATCATAGTGAGAAACTGGGGATTTTGTTTGGGCTTATTAGTATTCCTCAAAGAATACCTATTCGAATAATCAAGAATATTTTGCATTTGTGGTGATTGTCATACTGCTTCCAAACTCGTTTCTAAAATTGCAAGGCAAGAACTTATTGTGAGGGATTCCAATTGGTATCATCATTTCAAGGATGGAATGTCTTCTTATGGGGATTTCTAGCAATTCTAAAACAAGAGACAATTATATGTATGGGGTTCCCTCTTACAAGGAAACTGATTGATTCCTAATCTCTAGCCTCTTCCATAGACAATGTATACTCCAAGCATTGGAAGATGATCAACACTAAATTAACAAAAAGTTGATCCTTCACCTTGCTAGATTTAGGATCAAAGCCCAACCCGTCTTTCTGAGAAGACACAGGTAATGTAAAATTGTATTTTCTTGATAGTGCTAGTGTTGCTTTTGGCAAGCACTATTGTGATATAGTTTCATGCCCCATTGTTCTCTTTTATTTCTAGTATCTTGTTACCTAGAGCGAGAGGAAACAATTACCATTAGAGAAGAAAGTTTTCCCCAAATTTGGTTTCTTTTCTTCTTTTTGTCAAACAAAAAAGAAAAAAGCAATAAGATTTGTTGTATCTAGATACAATCTTAGGGAAGGTATTTAGCTTTTGCACGATTGGATACATGCTTGAATAAAGATAACAAAACAATGCTAGATGTTGATGGGATGTAGGGAATGGATTAAGTGTTAGGTGAAGAGTTTCACACCATTGTAAGATCGCTGGGCTAGTGCAAGAATTTGTCCACTAGAAAGATCTCCTAAAATATGGCCACTTTTATCATGTACAAAATATGCATTGATATATAGATCATTTTAATGGCTGGAATGGGTGATGAACGTGAGTTTAAAGGTAACTTGCAATATCCACCTCATTATTTGAATATTAGGTATTCTTTGGAAAAAATATCGAAGTATTATTACCTCTAATAAAGGTGTTGGAGAATTAACATTCAGCCACGCAAAATTCAGTTGTAAAAGATTTTCATTATTTATCTTATGTAAGTTATCCATATGACATAAAATTTTAGGATATGTATTGTAATATACCCAAATTTCCACTTTGCACATGGCTCAAATTTAACGTATTCATTGATTCAATAGTTTACGCAGGGTATTAATTTTTTCTGGAATGTTTTTGCAAATGGAAGAAAGAGTAGTTTTTAGAAAGGAAAAAACAAGGTTTTCTTTTGGCCAAGGTGAATCCCCTACTTGGTTGAATCATAAATGAAAGCTTATGAATCTTGGGGGACTGTTTATTATTTGGGTAGGTCCTTTGGTAAATAGTTTTTCTGCTATTGATTGTTGGAGATGGATAGTAAAAAACTTTTAAGAAAGAAAAGTTCAAGCTTGGAGTGATATTAACCTACTGCCTTCCAAGAAGATTGCAATTGTTGATAATTTTCTAGCATCCGGTCACATTGGTTTTTGTCTTTTCTTCTTTTCAAGTAGCCTATAAATTACTGGAATAGGTACTCCAAAACTTTCACTGGGCGAGCATGGTGGGGTGAAAAGGATTGATATGGTGTCTTTGAGTTTTTTGTAATTGAATATTCCATATATTCCACTTTCTTATTGGCTTCCACATTCCCAGTTCTATGGGAATTCCTGTGCACTTCTTGGTGCAATTGATAACTTTAAAATCGATGCCTATATATGAAATTTCAAGGACTACCATAATTATTTAAAGGGTGCTAGTTCAATGGTAGAGAACCTGCTTATAAATCAAGGTGTTGATGGTTCAATTCCCTTATGTCCTGATATGAATTAATCAAAGATTCATTATTCTATATTGTCTCTAAAAAGACAAAAGTATTTGAAAGTCATTTTTTATTGTATCACAAGAACTATTGTCTCTAGAGAAACAAAAACGAAATTGTGTATAGAGAGACAAAAATGGTTGCATTATATATTGCCTTTATAGAGACAATATTTTAAGACAATTTAATTTTAGACCTTCCCTTAAAGACAATACACAAATTTTCTTTTGTGTCAAATTAAGACAATTTACTTAAAAATTTTCTTAAACATTGTCTTAAAACCCTTTTGTGTTGTAGTGGAGGAACCGAAGGTTATCATCGCTAACAACCAGGTTAGTGGGAGTACCCAAAGTCCACGTAGACATGCAATAATCTCTGAGAGCTTGAGCAGAGCCGGCTGCACGGGAAAATGCCTTCGACGACTATCTCCACGACTGCCTGCTCACTCACCCTTTATAAGACCTAAAAATATAAACAAGGGTTTAAATTTTATTCGCCTTTGAGCATTGAGTTTGCCGAGTCCCTCTAATTAATTAATTCAACTCGGAGGCGTTTCTTCAATTCTATCATCTTTGGGGTTGGATTTCACACCTATTCTATGTCGGGATTTGTTTAGATCATTGAGAGAAACAACCATTTTTAGCAGTCTTTGACCCGAAATCAGCTGAATCAAAGCATATGACACCAGGAACTGGTAGTAGCACTACAAAATCTTGAGCTGTTTAAATACACAAAAGCTGTAGTCACTCCATATAGTAGAAAGTGGGGTTTTATAATGGGGTTGTCTACTGAGGGCACCATTTCTTTTGGATGTTATCAAAATTCAGTGAAAACATTGAAAAAATCTAATTTTGAGTGTCAGGATTTTTTTTTTAGTTGCTGAGATGGATTTAGCACCATTAGAAGACCTAGAACACTTAAAGTCTTTCAGGTCTTTCAGGTAGACAACTATAACTAGAACTTAAAAAGTTCCTACAATATTTTTTTTTTAATTATGCCAGAATTTTATTATGTTCTAGGTAAAATTATGGCCTCATTTGACAACGACGTTTTATAATAAATGTAACGACTACGCTTTACAATAATTGCGAGGGTGATATGGAAAAAAGTTCGACCAAAACCAAAGGTATTATACGACTAGCTCCAAATGAAAGTTATCCTTCAGATATATCCTCAGCATAAATTGCATATATTAATATAATTGCATATATTTTTATGAAATTATACAATTTCAACAATTTTGGAATTTTGAAGTAGATTTAATCTCAATATTATTCCTATCATATGGGAGGATGGCTTCCTCTTGGGCTTCGATAATGTAGATGGGAAATTGATCGTTAGCTGGTTAGGGATTGATTGATGAAGCCTCCAACCCACCCTTTCACACCCGCAAGCCTACGGTAGTCTTTCAACCGTGTCGGCGATGTGCGGCACCATCGAACACTTTCTTTTTACCAATACTTGTGCAGATGGACTATGCCTATCCACTTACTCCTACTTAGCTTGTGATTCTCAACCAAGTATTATTATGTTATCCTTTATAACAATGAACACCCATACACATTCATTATCAACAACAATTATAAATGAGAACCCGATTGCATAGTATAAAGGGAGGGGCAACTCCGTGAGCAATGAGTCTGCCCAACAATATATTATAAATATCAGTTTACAATGTACAAGTATGCTTGGAAAATCCAAGTCCCATACTTAGTCAATTTTACAATCAAGGAAAAACTCGATTGTCTTCCTTCTTCATGCACCATTGCATGATGGGCGGGCGCTCACCCGAGCCACCAAGGCACCCATGCTAAGAATTGGCACAAACGGCACCTCAACCGATCACAGAGCACACCTTGCCCAACGCCTTCACCCAACTCCAAGTATGAGCTATCTCTGTGTGTTCAGCAAGACTAGCGAATGAGCTATGCGCTCTACCTCTTGTCCTTTCTTCCCACAAGAACTACGCACTTCTCTTGTGCGAAGACATATGTGAATGATCGAATGATGAGTGATTACTCCAAGCATTTCAATGCTTCCATATATACCCAACGCAAATGGGGTTGGGGCTGCCTAGTCGATCGCACAATCAACGTTTACACACCCCTCTCCAACGCCATGGATATGTCGGCCTGCCTACATCGCAAGTCGGCCTCTAACCACATCACACCATGCTCAAATGGGTATAAACCTCCATCACATTTGGTTAGTCATTTGTTTCATCGCATATCATTGCATAACCATGTCGCACTTGTGTCGTGCATGCTGCACAACCGCCCATGCACTCCAACATGTCGCTCGCACATGCGCGCGCCCGAGTCGCCCGGTGCCCAACCGCGTCGCACAACCAGAGGCGTTACATCCTCCTCCACCTGAAATCATTGTCGTCCTCGACAACATAACATCATGGTATTGATCCACCAAGATCATCAATAACCATGATGTCAACTCCTCCACATACTGCAAACTCCCTGCAACATATGTAGAACTCCATCTCCAGCATGTCCCACCCCAGCGAGAATCTGTCACCAAGATAACCATACCGAGGTATACATCCCATCGGTATGTCATACATCAGAAATCATCTCAATCCATGATCATCAACCACTTTGTCACAATCCCCACATGCTGCTTTCCATCGTGGAAGGCTAGTCCCTCCATCTCAAGTTACATGCTCATTGCAGCATATCATGTCAACCCACCATGTGTCGTCCTCATCATGTAGTCTTCCATCAGATGCCAACACACTTGTCATGTGCCAACATGTCGACTCAATAGCAACATCACACTATCAGCTACCTCCTCAACTCAGTCTAATACAAATAGACCTCTGCACATTGGTACCCCTCATGACTCGAACTAGTTGGGTAGCTAATCCAACCATACACCCAAACCACAAGAATGCACATCCTTATGTCCCCATCAGCCTTTCCCTGACTTATGCTACATCTCGGACTCATCAAGAATCTTTCCAATTCCCATGGTCAGGTCCATGGAAACTCCATCCCATTTGCAACATGATCAAGCCATGGTCCCATTGCACAAGAGTGTACAACCTCTCCACTAGCTCATACATCTCCATGTCACAACAACATCTACACAACATTCTTTGCTTCGGCATACTGCCATAGAATGTCCATGAGTGACACCTCTACTCACCTTCCCAGATAATGTCCCTGCATAACTGTCATGCTCCATATCTCCAACCTGATGTCCATGACTCTAGTTGTCCACGATGTCCAACCCATGTAGACTCCACCCCAACATTTGGCCATCTGCACCCAAGTCTACAATTTTGTCATAAAGAAGCCTCCTCCCAAGGCCCCTTACAAATTTGATGCGGCTCCTCCCTATTAAGGCCTCCACGCCAACCCATCTCCAAGGTTGTCTATAGAGAAAGGAGGGCCAGGAAGTTTCCTCCGTGACTCTCATCCACCCATGTATCGGATTGATGTTGTGTCCTCAAGTATCTGTGCACATACTCAATCTCCTCGCATGTACATCCAAGCTCCTTGAGCTTGTCCCTTGTCAACTGAAAGTCATATATGCCCATAGCATACCTGCAAAAATCCACTATGCCAACAGGATCTCTACCTTCATAACCGTCATCAAGCACTGCCTCTGAAGTAGTACTCAGACTCCCTTCCTTTGCAACTCCATTGTGAATATCATCAGTAGAAGATGTCTCTGTCAAGTGCCTCGAGATTCATGAGACCTCCTTCTCACTTACTTCATTCTTCCTCACTCTTGCAACGAAGTCAATCAACTTCCCTTCCTTCGTTGTTTGAGTCACACTCCCAAGTCATCTTTGCTCCACATCCTCATGCTTCACATTCGGATCTTTGGGATACAAAGTCATAGAATTCATCCTCGGTCTATACCCAAAGAAAATCCTTCTATTCATTGGTACCATCATGGTTCTCCCCTTAGCTATGATCAAGAGAATGTCTCGGTCCACCATCGGTATGGCTTGTGCAAGCTTCATGAAATCTTTCCTCAGCACCATATAATGATCATCCATCTCCACAACTCTCAAGTCCAACTTCCCAAACCACAATCCCACTCTCACCTAAGCGTTCTCCATCACACCAAAAACAGCTTTCATGGTAGAGTTGACTGCTTTGAAAGCACTCAATTCCCTCTCCATCTTTGCTTTCTTCCTAAAAGACTTTGCTACATTCCTACTCAAGAAGCTATGAGTAGCCCCCATATCAACCAAAGTTGTAAATCTCTTGCAGCTCACGGTCACCTGCACAAAACCCACCTTCAAGGAATCACCTCCTTCTATCCGCTTTATCTTGTGTCTTATATCAGCAACCTTCTTCAAGAATTTGGCCTGAGAAGTGTCAATTGGCTCAGCCTCCAACTTGACATTCTTTTTAAGGTACTTCACTTCCTTGCTTGGCTCCTCTAGGCAACCCGATCTTGGTCTAACTTGATCTCCCTCAAGCTTGTCCTTCATCGACCTCTACTCAAGTGCACCAACTAAGTGTCCATTGAATACTCTCATGGAACTAAGCTTCCAAACATCCCCTGGATTGTCTCGGTAGTGAGTCCCCAGCCCGTCAATGTAGTCAAGCTCTTCCTACTCAATCACAATGATCTTCTTACCAAGAAGCTTTGTCTTTATCTCCTCCTCAATCTACTTGATTTCGGCTTCCACCATGGCACTTTTCTTCCTTAAGCGGGCTCTTTTATCCAAGAGCTCTTGAAGACCAAGACCACTTCATTGGATCTCCTCATCAAGTTCCTTGAGTTCAACATCTGTCGTACTTCCGCATTGGCTCTTGAGTCCTTCAAGTTCCTTCCTTAGTTCTGAACATCTTTCCTGAATCTTCATGTTCTCAGCCTTCATCGAAACTCAGTTAGAACTCCATCGACCCATTTGTTCCAACACTTCATACCAGAAAACTTCACCTGTGTCATGGCTAGATTCACTTGTTGTAGGTTCATCCACCATCTTGCCTTTCAGCCTTCTCCATGGTCCCTACATGATATGAACCAGCCCTTGTTCCACTTGAGTGTGAAGCCAACTTCCCTCACCTGCAAGTACCTGTCACCATAGTCATTCTTCCAAGTGTGTAAATACAATTGTTTCACCTAGCTTCCTGCAAGACTTCTCCAAGTCTTCAGACTAGCTCTGATACCAACTATCAAGTTGTGTATCAGCTTTAATGCTTGAACACCTAAACCTGTTCAACAACTCTGATACCAACTATCACACCACCAAGCCTACGGTAGTCTTTCAACTGTGCCAACGAGGTGTGGCACCACCGAACACTTTCTTTTTACCAATACTCGTGCACATGGACTACGCCTATCCACTTACTCCTACTTAGTTTGTGATTCTCAACCAAGTATTATTATGTT
This sequence comes from Pinus taeda, assembly GCA_000404065.3. Lineage (NCBI taxonomy): Eukaryota > Viridiplantae > Streptophyta > Pinopsida > Pinales > Pinaceae > Pinus > Pinus taeda. The sequence goes on along the minus strand of APFE030757247.1, from coordinate 160,392 downwards.
ATCCTTTATACCAATGAACACCCATACACACTCATTATCATCAACAATTATAAACGAGAACACAATTGCATAGTATAAAGGGAGGGGCAACTCATTGAACAATGAGTCTGCCCAACAATATATTATATATATCAGTTTACAATGTACAAGTACACTTGGCAAGTCCAAGTCCCATACTTAGTCAATTTTAAATCAAGACAAACATTGGTTGCCTTCTTTCGTTTCACCTTTGTGCACCCTTGCACGATGGGTGGGCGCTCACCCAAGCCACCAAGACACCCACGGCAAGACATGGCACAAACAGTACCTCAACCGATCACCGGACACACCTTGCCCAACGCCTTCACCCAACTCCAAGTACGAGTTATCTCCATGCGGCTAACCAAGACTAGCGCATGAGCTATGCACTCTTCCTCTTGTCCCTTCCGCGCATAAGAACTGTGCACTTATCTTGTGAGAAGATGTTGAATGATCGAATGTTGAATGATTACTCCAAGCGTTCCAACGCTTCCATATATACCCAATGCAAATGGGGTTGGGGCTGCCTAGTCGACCGCCCAACCAATGTTTACACACCCCTCTCCAACACCACGGATATGTCGGCCTGTGTCCATCATAAGTCGACCTCTAACCACATCTCACCCTACTCAAATGGGTATAAACCTCCATCGAATTTTGTTAGTCCTTCGTTTTGTCGCAAGCTTTCGTCGCATATCATCGCATAACTGTGTCGCACTTGTGTCGCGCCCGTCGCACAACTCCCCGTGTGCTCCAACACGTCACTCACTTGTGCGTGTGCCTGGGTCCCCTGGTGCCCAATCGCATCGCACAACAGCAGGCGTTACATCCCCCATCTTGATTGCGAATGGCACTTGTGAATTTGGAGCCTCGTTCTGTGGGCACCTCAGAAGGGAAAAAGGGGCCACAAGTATAATAAATAAAGGAATTAAATAATTTGGATTTTGTTTTGTGTAGCCATATGGAGTAATCCAAAGATTTTGTCTCTTACGAATAAATCATGTTTCCCTAAACAAAAGTGGCACTCTGGTCTACCTGTACTCCCATGGTTGCAAATACTTGGGTATCTGCCTCGATCACCACATCGTTGTGAGGAACATTTATGACAACATGCCAGGGAAATGATTCATCAGAGGTACAAAAAAATGTATTGAACATGTTGAATATTGTTAGGGAAGACCAGGACGGGATTAAAATCTAAGGTCCATGTGGTTCTATTACTCTTCACTGTGCCTGGAGCCACAGTGGATTCAAGCGCCATTCCCAGTACATTGTTCTCGCCAAAAACGATCTGATTGATGGATTGAAATTCTCTTTCCAACTGAACAATGTTCATGCCCTTGATATTGTTCACAATGTTGACACCTGATATAATTTTCCTGTCAGACGATTTTAGCAATAGGTAGGCATCGCCTAAAAAGAAGCTATTAACAATATCAAGTTGTATGAGATCTTCTGCAACAATTCCATAGTCCTTATAAGCACGGAGAATCATATTCACAGTCGATCCACCGAGGTGTAGTTTGAGTCCAACTCCTCCGGAGCCCATGGCCTTACTAGAGCAGTGAACTCCTGTTATTACATTGGCTTGACCACTCACCAAAATCCCCAAAATAGCCAAGAAAATGATGGCATATGTTAGAGCATTGTTGTTTCCATGAGATTTATGGCAACTACACAAAATTTCTTCTCAATAGGGTTCTACTCACTGTAATGTGTTTCCACTCAATTATATTTACACTATAATTTTTTGAAATTGGTTAGGCTAGGCATTGTGTAGGATCCATTTTGTTGATATGTGAATTTCTTTTAGAGTGAAAAACTTTAAAAAAATATGCACTTAAGAGATTTGATCCTTTTCAAAATAGATATGCAACTCCTCTGCCTCATTAGACTATGCAGATATATATTGGTTCCATATAACCATGTGTAACTTTTCATTTTTAAAACTGTATTTTTAAATGAAAAAATGTATAAAATGACTTAAAAGTTTGTCTCGACACTTGGATGGTTTAAAGTACACCACATAAATCTACAATTCCAACAAATCCTTGCTAGCAAAATTTAAAGTTAAATTTAAAACTGTAAGTAATAGCTCACTTAAAATGGCTCCAAATTAATTTAAAATTTTTAAAGGAGATAGCTAAAATTCTAAAGAAAATTCACTTTTTGAAGTAGATTGCGGAATACCTTGGAATATGAATTAGTGAAATAAGTTTTTTTTTATTTATCTTATTATCAACATACACTAACTTTAGTCATTTCCTCTTTGGAATTACATTTTTTCTGGGTAAGTTCCAACGAACACAATTGCTAATGTTTATCCTCATTACCTTGCATGTTATATCTTAGATATAATATGTATATAATATTTTCGCATAGTGGTTTCATTGATTGGAAAAAAATGATTTAGCCACAGAAGTGCTACACTCTTAAAGTGCCACAAGCTTGAAGTTCCCTCCATCCCCCACTCTTTTGGTTGTTATCCTTTTGCGTCATCCATCCTCAATCCTTTAACTTGTTATCTTTGCTTTGCTGCAACATTTTTGCAATAACATCATAGGCTTATTCTATACCTTCGATATATCTTTGCAGATTTAGGGGTAATTGCTAGTTATAGTGTTATAAAGATTTAGACTAAATCCATTATAACTTTAGTTTTTTTTAACAAGGTAAATTAAAAAAAAAAAATCTATATAAATAACCCATAAATTAATAGCAATATCTTTACATTGACTTTGATTAACTAGATTTATAGTATGAAAAATACATTTTTATTAGAAAATGATGCTTTGTTACACATTCTGACTCAATATACTCATACACTCTAACTATGAAAATTAAACAATTAAAATTTGTCACATCTCCATATAACTCAAAATAATAATCATAAAAAAATAAAATATTTAAGATAGTAATTTACCATATACATAAAATAACTTACCCATCACACATATAAATCTATCATATAATATTAATATAACCATAGATTGATATGTTGTATATTTCATTTTTTTTTTTGCTTAAGCAAGACTCGAACCTTTTTTCATTTCTTTGTATAAAATATATTACATAAGATATAAAAAACCCAGGGTAGAAAATGGCCAGAGATAGGACTATCTCTAGGCGCATTGGGAAAAAGAGCCAACACCTAGCGACCTAAGCCAAGAGACTACTGAATCACTAGACCCATCCTCCTAGATCCAACGTGCAACAAACTGAATGAAACAAAAGTACGTGTCCCCTTCCCGCATAGCAGTGTATTTAAAAAGGAGATATGGCCCACGAAATACAGAAATCGGGCCTGCTAAGGAAACCAAGTATCTGACTCAGACCCCCTAACATGGACAGTGATCCTGGGCCGTTGATTCACCACTGCAAGATCCAATGGTTAAAATACATATCGAGTAGAAAAGAAGTTGTGAGAATACCTAGCTGATGACGGCGATATTCCCTCTCTTGTTAGGGCCACATGTTGCATGATGAGTGGCATAGGGCTCATCTCTAGAAAACTACATTCAGAGTTGAAGACACTCGATAAACGAAAAACCACCTTGAGGGTGGTAAAGAATAGCTAGTGGTGGGCATAAATATAAATTAGATCTTATATCTAGAAGATTTCAGGTTTGCTGAGGAAGCCAAGAAACTAACCCAGACCCACCAACATGCACATTGAATCTCGGCTATTGATCCCCAACGGTTCGATCCAACAGCTGAGAGGGATATTGGATAGAAGAAAAGCAGGAGGCGTACCCTCCTGATAAAGGCAATATTCTCTTTCCTTCCTATGCCAAGTGTCGTTCAATGAGTGGCATCGAGCTCAGTTTAAGAAAACTGCTTTAGGTAATGGGGCTTTCTGAAAACCCGAAAACCACCATAGCTGTGGTAAGAATTAAAAAATCGTTGCTTCGCTGCATCCATTACCAACATATCCATATCTATGGTAGGAATTCCACTGTTCCTTCTAACTGGAAACTCCCCACCACATCTCTCTACAGTGCAAATCTAATTTGATTTGTGGTGAAAGATAGTCTAGATAAATCCTCTTTCTGCAAATCATCGCCCACCCTAGAACCCTGTGTCTGAGTTTTCTGGGCTGATATAGATGACAAAGGGCTGAATGTTGTTTTCAAAACTACCCCAGGAAAACCGCTTCATGTTGATTATGTATCTACTAAAACCCAACTGCTGCGATTTGCTAGCATCCCCTGTTTTGATGGATTTCTTAGTTCACATCTGCTTGGTTGAGACAATCATCACTCAATCTACCCTAGGGAACCTCTTGCCATCTATAGTTATTGCAGCTCTTGGCATAGAGAGCACCTTTATTGGCTAGTATATCCGCTAATTTATTGGCAATCCTATGCACATGCATGCACCTTAAGGTTCTCATGTTCTCAAGGTGGAGATGGATTCTTTGATAGACCTGAAGAAGACTCCAATGTCTCAAGACTTTTTCTGGAGCTGAACCACAACAAATGCTTTTGATTGAATTGCTAATCAACTCAGAGTTTGCTTCAATTATGATGTTCTAAAGATTGTCGTTCTTCAGGATTTCTAAACATTGTTCTAGGGCCATTAGCTCCATGATATTGTTTGTGGCTTTTTCCAAATTACAATGAAAAATGTGTTGTATAAAGCCCTTATCATCCCTTATAAATTCCCCATAACCAGCCATGCTCGGATTTCCTTTTGAGGCCCCATCTATGTTACATTTCATATATCCCTGAGGAGGAGGATGCCAGAAATCTTTCTCAGTGATTGGTTGCTTTACCAATCTGTTATTGCCCTCAAGAATAAACCCCTTCATACCCAACTAAAGTAGTATCTGCACATTAGCATTTGAAGAGAGGCTCTGAGGGGGTGTTTGTATTAAAGTCCCAATCATCTCCTTGTGCTATTTTAAAATTTTTTCCATAATACTATGGGAGGAACTCTTTTTATTTTTAAAAATTCTATTGTTGCGTTATTTCCATATGTCCCAAATTAGGAAGCTGGGAACTAAAACCCAAGCTTTGTTTACCATTTCATAATCAGAGAAGATTCTCCTCCAATTCCTTAGGGTATTGGTAATGCTTCCTTTGTCCCTATCTATTTGTCTGAATATTGAGGCAATCTCATCACACAACGTGGAAGTAAATATGTAGTGGTTGAAAGGTGCTCCATATTTTCATCTTGTGATTCACATAGCTGGCATTTGGATGGGCGAGAAACACCCCTTTTCTGGATGTTCTCCCAAGTAAGAATTCTCTTATGATGCACAAGCCACATGAAATTTTGGTTTTCATCCATCCTTGGTTCGTCCAAAGATTCTTCCAAACCCCATCCAGTTTTGTAGAATCAAGCTCAAGGGTTATGCATTTTGGCTCTATAAGGTTAAAGGTGCCTTCAATGTTATCTCCCCATCTTAGTTGGTCAGGATCAGTTAATATCAAGATATTTCTTTGATCCAAGATGGTTGTTAGATCATCAGCTTGTGCTTTCAAGGGGCCATTATCCCTCTAATCCATTTCCCTCCAAGTTCTCCATTTTCCTCCATTATTTCTCTACTACCAAAATTCATTTACTCAGAGTAACCCTTTGGTGTCAGTATCATGCTTGATATCTACAAAGTCTTCTCTTAACAGCTTAGGTTCCTGTTGCCATTTATCCTCCCAAAACCATGCAAGGTCTCCAACTCTAATTTCCCAGAAGCTATTTTTCTAAACTATGCCTCTATTCTCCCAAGCTTTATTCCATATGTGGGAGCCTTTTCTAATTCTAGACATTCTTATATGGTCCTCATCTTGCCAATTACTTGCATATTTCTGGTTCCAAATTTGTGCCCAAGGAGCATCTGAGTCTTTTATCCATCTCCACCATAATTTTTCCCCCAAAACCTTCTTTAGCACTTCAGGATCATCCAGTCCTAAACCTCCATGTGTTTTAGGTTTACATATCTTTTCCCAGGCTATCAAGGCCCATTTCTTCTTTTCTTCCCCTTTGCCCCAAAGAAAATCTCGTTGGATATTTCTACATTGTTGCATAACTCCTTTTGGAGCTGGAAGGGCTGAAAACATGTAGACGGGAACTGATTGAAGGACATATTTTGTAAGTACCAACCTGCTTTCCAAGTTCAAAGACCTAGTTGTCCATTTTCGACTCTTGTCCCACAGCTTATTAATCATAGGCTCCCATACTATCCTTTTTAGACGTTTGTCTATTAGTAGTACTCCCAAATATTTGGAGGGTATCATATCTCTTTCAAAGCCCAAAATTCTGGAAATGTTTCTCTGAATAGAAATGTTAGTGTTGAAAAAGAAAACCTTTTATTTTGAGAGGCTTACCTCTTTAACGGCTGCCATAGCAAAGTCTCATAGGATTTGTTCATAAGCTAGTGCTTCCTTGACCGTGGGAATGCCCTGTAGCATGGTGTCATCTACAAATTGTTGATGGGTTAAAGGCTATCCATTCCCAGATGGTTTGATACCCTAGAACTTACTTGCTTCTTTAGTAGACTTGATAGCACAACCTAGTCCTTCAATCATAAGAATAAAGAGAAAGGGGGAGAGAGGATCTCCCTGCGTGAGGCCTCTTCAAGGATTAAAGGTCTTTGATGGGGAACCATTTACTAGAATTGAAAAACTAGATGTAGTCACCACGGCCATTACCCATCTTACCCAGTTGAAGTCAAATCCATAAGCTAGAAGGACCTTCCTAAGGTATGCGCAATTTAATTTATCATAAGCATTTTCTAGGTCCAATTACATAATCATTCCTGCCTGTCTTTTACTTATCATTAGGTGAACCACCTCATGAGCTTGAATGATATTATTGAGAATTTTTCTGCCCTCCATATATCTCGTTTTATCCACAGAAACGAGAGTAGGAAGAAGGGGTTTAAGTCTGTTGGCAATTATTTTGGAAATTATCTTATACACCACATTGCATAAAGCTATAGGTATGAATCTGTCTGGTGTCATAGATTGTCCTGTTTTGGAATCAAGGAGATGAAGGAAGTGTTGAGAACCTTCAATATTGTTCCATTATTCCTAGAGTCCTCCACCACATTCAGTATATCTTGCTTGAGAATACTCCAACATGCTTTAAAGAAATCTACCTTGAAACCATCTGAACCTGAAACTTTTCCATTCTGTATATCTTTGATGACTTCACTGACCTCCTCTTCATTCATCGGCATATTAATATTATAATTGTCTTCTCTTGTTACTAGATTAGGAATGTGCTTTGTGAAGTCACTAATAAATTGTGATCTATCTAAGAGAGGTTTCTCTGCTATGTCTTGAAAATGTTGACCCAACACAGCTTCTATTTCTTTGTTGATATTGAGATGGCTACCTCTGCAATACTTGATCGTTGATATCCTATTGTGAGACCTATGCTCCATTGTAGATTTGTGGAAAACCCTTGTGTTTCTATACCCTTCATTTAGCCATTGTAATTTTCATTTTTGTCTCCAAGATATTTCCTCTTGTTTGCATAAATCCTCCCATTGCTGTTGATGTTTGTTAGCTTGTTCATTTCTTTCCCCATCAAAGCCATCAGTGATTAGGGTCTGATTAATTTCCTGCATTTTCCTTTCAACAACTTTTTTAGCTTCAAAAATATTTCCAAACTCATTCTTATTCCAATCTTTGAGCCTGATTTTGATATGTTTCAATATTTTGTGTAATAGAAACGTTCTTATCCCCTAGATTTGCAAATCTTCTTTGCACAATTTTTAATTTTGCTAATAAAGTCTGGATGGGTGAGCTAGATATTTTCAAACTGAGAAGGTCTGTTTTTTTGGGTTCCTATACAGGACGCCTCAAGTTGAACAGGCCAATGGTCCGAGCCCCAAAAGGGGAGAATCCTCATTGTCATATCAAGGCCCGTGAGAATAAGGTCCTCTAAGATAATGAATCTATCTAGCTTTGAGGATACTTGAGAGTCTCCTCCCCTTTTGTTCTTCCAGGTAAAGATGCCATTACTTGTATTTGTGTCAACTAGCTTCATGTTGTTTATAAAATTCTGAAATACTATATAGTATTTTCCTAGAGTTCTGGTCCCATGCTTTTCTTCTGACAAGGATTTGATCATGTTAAATTCCCCTCCCAGGATCCATCGTATTCTTGAATGTCTATCTCTTAGATCCTCTAGAGAAGTAAGTAGTCTGAGTTTATCATGAGGCTTCTATGGACCATAAATGTTTGTGATTAAATTTCCTTGTCTCCCAAGGGTTGAATAACCACTAATAAATAGTTCCTAGATGCTTCATCATCCACTATGCCTGTTCTTTGAGGGTTCCAAAGTGTGAGAATGCCCCCTGTTGTTATGTTTGCTTTGACTTCTAAAAATTCATATCTATTAAGCCACTTGCTGTGCATTTCTCTTATTTTTTTAATGTAATATTTAGTTTCTTGAATGAAAATCATATCTGGTGTTTCTTCTTTCATTCTATTGTTAAGATTGCTTTACTTCCTTTTACTTCCTAGACCTCTAATATTATAAAACGTGAGCTTAATTAAGAAATATTTTTAAAAGAGTAGTTGGTTAGATCTTTCATCTTACCTGAATCTATCATCAATTTTCCACATTCTATCTGTAACTCGTTTTTTTTCTTTCTACCCCTTTTCCTTCCTAGGTTTTTGGGAGGGAGTCATGATGTGCTTTTCAAGGTTTTTACCCCTTCATTGTCTTGCCTCTCAAGGTTTCTTTTACCTATCAACCCTTTTACGTGAGTTCTCCACAGAAACAACTATTGCACTCTATTAAACTCCTCTTGAGGTAATGAATCCATACCTTCCATGGTTCCCTGTTTTGGGATTTTTTCTAGATCTAGATGTTCTCTTCCGAGAATATCCTGCAGTTCACGATCCTCCATTTCCATCTCACTTGGGGTCATTCATTCGTTCATTTCAAGTTCCATGTTGCTCAACACAGTCAACTTTTGTTGGTTAATATCCTGTATCTCCTCCATATTTTCTTCCTTTTCCTTCTCCCCTGGGTTGTCCTCCATGGTCTAATTTTCCTTTTCTAACTCATATTCTTCTTCTAGTACCTTGAACATGTTCTGGCTTGTCTGCTTTTCCTCGTTGTTGGTTTTTTTTGTAACCTTTTCCCTCCTTTACCTATCTTTCCCACATTGTGAAAGCTATCAGTTTCTTTCCCTACTATAACTTTACTTTTTCACTTTGTATTGTTGAGAGGGTAGTCCTTGATGAGATGCCCATGTTCATGGCATTTGCGACATCTGAAAGGAACATGTTCATAATCCATTGCTTGTACCCATTCTTCATCAAAAACTTCCAGGATCACTTCATCCGGTAGAGCTCCAGAGAGATCCAGAGTGTACTTTCCCCTTCTAGTTGCCTCAAATATTTTAACAAAACGCCCTAGTTTGTTTCTTATTGCTGATAATGATTCTGGTTGTCAGTAATATAGTGGTAAGGAGTAGAGTCGTACCCAAATTGGGACTGAAGTGAAAGTCTCATGCTCTGGGACAAAATTCATCATCAAAGGCCGCATATAGAGGCCTGCAACTACATTGAAGTAGGGCCCTCCTTCAAACACCCTGTCTTTATCCTCAATGTTAGTGAAAACTACAGTGAAGACACCCTTTGATCCAAGGTGTCGGGCTATGTCCCATTTAGGTTTCGAATGATTTTTAATCCATTCTTGTAGCACCTTCTCTGTTGGCCATAACCCCATGAATTTACAAATGATTGTGTAAGTCGTCATGTGATCCCTATGCGCCTGCAGTGCTGGATCACTTAACACCACTCTCGCTGTGATAATGGTCTTAGGCTTACATGGACCATTTTGTTTTTTATTTTGTGCTTCCTGATTCGTTTTCTCTTAAACTTTTTCTCTTCTCTCTTCTTCCCTCCTATTATTCTGCTCCCCTGAGTCTCATTGTCCATTTTCCCTCCTCCTGAAAAACCTTTTTCAGCCTCCAGCATTTACTTGGCACGGCTGGAGACTTCTTGGCTGTAGGCGGGAGTGGTCCTCCCCCCGTTACGCCCCTCCACGGCATCCAACACTGGATTTATTTCTGTAAACCCTAACTCTTACGAGTGTCGTGATCGCTGGGTTAGTTTTTTTCATTAATCACGTTGTACGTTTCATTTATTAATTAGTATATATAACATATGGAGGATATTAATTGTAAACTCCTTTGCATCCGAGTTGTGGTGGGGCCAGGCCTCGACTCCCTCACTGATGGTCCTCCAACTGTTCCTCCCGCTTTGAATTTCTCACTACACCAACTATGTACACTCCTCTGCATTTATCTGACGGAGGATGGGTCTCCTATTAACATCGTTGGTGTATTATGGACGGTTTGTTTCGCGATTATCTGCTTCCCTCTCGTCTCTTTAATTATGTTGTCATGTCGCCAGGTTTTTGTTCTCAGGTGATATTTTTACAGTAATAAACAAGCTTACGCAAGGTGTGAAGGTTCTATGATGGCGGCTTCATCACCCATAAATAGCCCTATAAGGTAAATTTACTCCATTAGCCCTTCCACTTCCTTTGCACACACCAATGCCTCCATTGTTGTAATTTTTATATTGTTTAGTGACTTGTTCTCTCTATTTTGATTTTCAGATTATTTCAGTGAAGTCTCAGTGCTCCAAGCATCCTCCAAGGTTAATTCGTCTAGGTTTTGGGATGACTACATACCTAGGCTTACTAAGACCCTATGGGTATGTTAACAATTTTTTCCTTCAGTCTCTGGTGGCATATGTAGAGAGACAAACAATATCTTGTATTTTGAAATATCCCTCAAAACGGTTTTCGGTTTTTAGTTTTGTTAGCTATTTAATGAAAAAATTGTATATTTATTTGTTTCGATGGGAAGGCTACACCCTTTGAGGCTCATTGTTACTATTGTTTGCATGTTATTTCCTTGGTTAAAGGAGATATATATAATTCGACATACGTGGTTTTTCTAGGTCATGGGCTTACGTGACAAACCCTTGTGGTTAGGCTGGAAGGTTCCAAGCACTAACCTTAAGTGTTGGTTGTTTTATGTACCATGGAACTTTTACCGAACTTTAATGGAAACCTCCTGCATTTCTATTGACATATTTAATTTGATATTGTATATAATACATACATGTGTTGGCTCAGAAATTTGTTTATTATAGTTCATATTTTAGTATTGATCGAGCTTTATGTAATTCTCTGGTTATTTGAATGTTACTATTTCCGTTTCCCTTCTTTTTTTTTGTTCAATTATGAACTTGACTTACTTTGGAATGCATGAAATTTTGTTCCCTTAACTCGTTTTGGGTTTTGTTATATATGTTTTTCTACAGTGATTGCATTGATTTAATGAATAAATTTCTACAATTTCTTTGTTCATTTGTTATGTACATGTTTTCCCTTCTCGGAAGTATGGCTTAAGGAGTGGATTCTTACCCTAGTGCATGGACATATCTAATCCTAAGGGCCTGGTTCTTACTCCTTAACATTCTCAGTTATGACTCTGGCGGATTATGATTTTTGCAGCAAAGTACTGTTGTAATGTTAAACAATTTTTGTTGCCAATTATATATTGGTTCGTTTAAGTTTCGTAGATAAAAAAGAAAACATGCTTCAACCCTTTGTTTCCTCATCTCTACATATTGTGTCGATGGAATTTGATAGTGAAATGACTACATATTTCCTTCTTGTTAATGCGAAAGGTAAACATTCTTCATTTCTAGGTGTTACTGATTTTGTTCAGTTTTCCTTCCCTTGTAAGAGATATGTGACTGAGACCTCACTTATGACTGTATGCATATCTTCGGTCTATGTTTTATCTAGAATATACTCATTTGACAAAATTCTGGGTAATTTATTTTTCTTCTTTTCTAGATATTTATTGTACAGTATTAAAATCCAAGTTTCAAATAATAACATTTCCAAAACTATTGATTCTACTATACAAAATCATAACTAAGAGAATTTTCCAAATTGTTTTACTTACCCGAATTGGGTCATATAAGAAAAATCAATTGTCGAAGTCACCTTTGTAATTCAACAATTTTCTCTCCTCCCAACCATGAGACTTGCCCTTAGGGTGAAGTCTCCCCCCGAGATTTTCTCACAAGACAAGTGTCTTCTTGCAAGGCTTCACACACAGTGTCTCAGTTATCTGGTTACCACCAAAATTAGCCCCCTTCCCTCTGACCTCTCAGCATGGAAAAATATTCTCTCCCTTTCTCCTCTTGGTTCTCTCAGGTATCCTATGTCTACCCTCTTGTGTCCTTTTTTGCAGAATTCATAATCAGGGACGTAGTTAGGGTTAGGCAACTACCTATCCAAATTTTCTTGATATCGAAGAGTTACAATATTTGTTAACACTCCAAAATAGTTTTCTTTATAATTATCAAATTTAAACACTTAATTCAAACAATAACCATAATATCTAGTTTTGTTTTTACTGCAGTAAAATAAAATAATCACAGTTTTCTGCGGACATCACATCTTCTGCCCCTGAAATCAAACATCATGTCAATGTTTTTCTGTTGCAACCAGACAGGGAAAAGCTTCCTTCATGAGCTTCTCATCCTCCTAGGTGGCCTCAGCTAGCCTAATGTGCTGCCATTTCACTTTAACCTAGGTGATAACTCGCTTCCCTAGTATTACTTCTCTCTGATCGAATATAACGAGAGGTTTGAACAAGAATTATCCTTTCGACTCGACCTACAAAAGAAGAAATTTTTTCATCATTCCTTCTTACTATTAATATCTTGTTTGACTTAATTAGAGAAAATCATTTTATGTGTATATCTTGCCAGCTGATTATATGTTTAGGATCATAAAAATATCTTTTTAATACAGATACATGGAAAACATTATGCACCCAGATGTGGCTAAGCAAGGCGAGCTGGTATGCCACTGGTCCGACACATGCCAAGATCTGAAATGGGACACAAAATCAAGGTGCTGACATAGCACACGAACTCCATTGTAAGGTACTCCTTTTGGCTCACACCCTTACATATACATGATTCCCTACTTGGAATACCATGAAATTTCATTTTCAATCAACAAATTTCTTTTGTCAATCTTCAGTGGCCCTTAAATTGAATTGAACCTTCTTGAATATTTCTTCCATCTATTTTAACATCTCCAGTCCCAACATCAACTTATGCTCTGGTCCTCCTTAACTGGAAGGTGTTCAAGATTTGCATCTTCAAAAAACTTTAAACAAGCTCATTTGTAATGATGTATGATAGTCGTTGTTGTACTAAAATTTGACCAAGTGTAGGTAATCTTCCCATCTAGAGGGTTGTTGGATTACATAAGTTTGCAACATGTCTTCCACTACCTGATTTACCCACTCAATCTCCCTATTCATTTTAGGGTGGTAAGCAGTGCTGAAATTGAATTGCATGCCCAGTCCTTCAAATAGAGCTCTCGAGAAGGTTGTTGTAAACTTTACATCACGGCTAGAAATTATAATTTTTAGTAGTCCATGTAATCTCAAAATATTTTTCATGAATATTTTGGTGATTTGTATTGCCTTGTAGGTGGATTGGACTGGTATGAAATGAGCCAATTTGCTTAGTTTGTCTACTACCACAACTATTGAGTCATTTTTCTTTTTGGACCTAGGTAGTCCCATGATGAAGTCGTGGGAGATGGTTTCCCACTTCCATTTTGGGATTGGTAGTGGATGCAATAATCGAGCAAGATGTTGGTGCTCTGTTTTTGCTTGTTTACATTCCACAGAACAGGTTAAATATTAGGCTACATTCTTTTTCATACCTGGCCAGTAGTAGTATTTTCAAAGTGCAGTAATCAGCTGTTGGTATCCTGGGTGTCCTCTTATGATATTCATCGAAAATTGAATATCTAATGTTGTTTTGGTTAGGCACATACATTCTTTCTTTGTAAATCAGCATACCTATAGGATTAATTTCATATCCCAACTGATGTTCATGGCTATTTGTAATTTGAGCTTGCTATCTTAAAAATTGGTATTCTGGATCCGGCTCAGCTACTTCTTTAATCAGTTCATTGTAGGTGGTACACACCTCACTGTGACAAATTTCATAAATACAGTGTACCTCTTGACTCAAGGCACCTGTGACCTAATTCTCCTTTCCTTGCGAGTGCTTGGTTTCAAAACCAAATCCACTTAAAAAGTACACCCATCTAGCTTGCCTAACATTCAAAGTGGGCCACCTAAAATAATTAGTCAAGTTATGATGGTCAGTCATTAAAATAAATATCTTACCCATCAAATAGTGTCGCCACATTTTTAGTGCATGAATGACATTGGTTAATTATAAGTAATATGTTGAGTATTTCTATTGGTGTTCCTTCAACTTTCCAAATTCATAGGTGATCACTCTACTTCCTTGCAATAAAACACCACCAACCCCTTCCTTGCTAGCATCTATACACACCACATAGTCCCTGTTCGGGTTTGCAATGCTAAATATTGGCACAGTGGTTAGTAAATGCTTGAGCTAATCAAAGCTCTTTTGGTATTAAATTGTCCATTTAAAGGTTTTTCCCTTCTTCTGTAGGGATGTAATGGGATAGGCCACTCTAGAGAATCCTTCAACAAACCGTCTGTAGTAACCTGCCCGTCCCATGAAAGATCTTATATCTACCACGTCCTTTGGTACTCACCATTCCATTATGGTCTTTATCTTTTCTGGGTCTACAACAATTCCATCTTTGGTAATAATGTGGCCTAAATGCGAAATCTACTCTTTAAAGAAATCACACTTGCTAAATTAAGCATACAGTTGATCTTCTCTGAGAGTCTACAACACTACTATGAGATGCTCTTTAAGTTCTTCCACACTTCGGGAATAAATTAATATATCATCAATACAAATTAATACAAATTTATCTAAATATTGATGGAATATACTATTCATGAGACACAAGGTTGCGGGGGCATTGGTCGGCCTAAAGGGTAACACCATGAACTTGTAATGTCCATAATGAGTTATAAAGGCTTTTTAGTTATGTCTTCTTCCTTGATTTTGACATGATGGTATCCTGAACATAGATCAATATTTGAAAACACTATCGCACAATTCACTAGATCAAATAACTTGTCTATGCGAGGTAAAGGGTAGTTGTTCTTAATGGTTAGCTTATTTAGCTGATAGTAATCCATACACATACATAGCCCTCCATCATTGTTTTAAACAAAATGTATGGGGACTCCTCAAGGTGACACACTTGGGTAGATATAATTTTTATTGAATAGCTCTTGTAACTGCATTTTTAATTCAGTTAGATCTAGTATACTCATATGATAAGGAGCTAAGGATACTAGATCTTCTCTTGGTACTTATTCAATGGTGAAGTCTATATCTATTTTTGGACGTAGTATTGGAATTTCTTCAGGAAATATGTCTCAGAAACTTTGTATCACATGTACACTTTCCAAGGAGGCAAAATTTTATTTTGAGTCTACATAACCCACCTGAATTGTGCAAATATGGTGTCCTTTTTTTTATAAACATTGATAATTGAGAGGCGGTTATTGGTCATAATGTTAGTGGCCTCAAAATGCCTTAAATTTATTATTTGTTTCCCTTCTCATCCATGTAGCAAATAAATTTTGTTTTATAGTTTATGAGGGACCAATGCTTCTCCAACCAATCCATGCAGATTAGAATGTCATCTGATGCTAGGGGTAATACATTTAGATTTACCACCAAAGGATGACCTGCTATTTCTAATGGACAGTTGTTGACCTTGGCCAGCACATGCCTTTTCGCCCGTTTGGCTAGTTGTACTAACGAGGGATTTTTGAACTTGAAAACTTGTAAACAACACTCTTGAACTATTTTAGGACTAACATAACTCAATGTAGCTCCTAGCTCAGTTAAAAAGGATATAGTGTGGTAAAAATATTTACCTTTGAGTTCCACTATAGTTGCCTGGTATTTTGCCTGATGGTCTTTAAGGGTGGCATTGATTTTCAGAATACTCCTATCTACTTCTCCTACTGTGGATGCTTCCTGAATCTGGGAAATTTGTCCATAATCATTGTGATTGGTATAGTTCTTAATTTCATGTGGCCCTCTGCAACCCCAACATTGTACTGGGGGTCTTGCTGTTGCTTCAACTTTAGTTCTTCTTGACTGCTTATCAGGTTTGGGTTCATTGGTAAGTCTAAATCTGGACTGGTTCCTATTTAGATTTTTATTTATCTGTCTTCTGGGATGTCCTCTATTGATGTTACTCTTGTTCCATTTGTTTCCGATAGAGAACTTATTGCCCTTTTTGTCAATCCATTTTTTTCCAATCACTTCTCCTTTCTGTTTGATTTGGTGATAGCCTATCTGAGCTTTCCATATGACCTCATCCATTATGATGCAGGAGCATCTGGTCAACAGGGTGAAGACCGAGAGAGGGCAAACACAGTTTCTGAAGAAGATTGGGAATGATAAATAGTTCATTGAATGGACAGCAAGCCTGTCAAGTTCCCATGTTTTTTTTTTTGTTGTTTTATTTCTTTCATGGTCAACTACGGTATTAACTTCTGTTATTTTAAATTTCTGTTCATTTTATTTAAAATATTGTAACAGGTCTTAGTTAGACATGTTAAGAGTAGATTAGTGTCAATAGGTGATGTAAACAATGAACTCCTATGGTAGAAAGGCAGACAAGGTAAACAAATTGATAGTCAAGAAAATCATGCCTACAGTAACTGCAAAATAAACCATAATAGAATAACTACCAGCACTTATCAAACTGCCCAAAAATATTGTATAAAAAGACAAGCAAGATAACCCAGAGGGGTTCAGCAGCGGAGCATTTGCATGAGAATAATAGATATACATTTTTTTTCCTTCATCTAATTGAGTGCACGAGCAAACAAACTGTTCAAATATACATATGTCCTCAGTAAAAAAAATCCACATGTACAGTGTTGTATAATCATTTCATTTCAGTTAAATATAATAACAGTGTTTTACAGTATCCAAGAATCTATTAACTGGCCGAGACGAAAGTGAGCACAAGGTGGAAAGAACCAGCAAACACAGAGGGACAAACTAGACTGCAACAGCAACCGGGTAAGCCCCAGAACTAGCTATAAACAAGTTTATATATCGTTGTATATTACATTGCATTACCAAGTTATAAACGACCCATAAAAAAACCCTCCTACATTATGGCTAAGGGTTTGAGTAAACCCAATACGCCTAGACTCAACAGATAAACCAACAGTTCACACAGCAAGCAACTGCAAACGCGACTAAGACCAAGAATCATTGCAACAAAATAAAACGAGAGCAGAGCTACCTGGGTGGAATTGAGAGAAGCGCTTGTGAAGACACGGGAACTGGCCTCACCTGCAAGTGAAACATAAGGTGGAGGGTCAGGGTTTCTAACCAGCCAAAACCCCTGCACAAGAAAATGAAACGGTGATGCTATAAATATAAAACCCTGAGTATTGTTAAGGTGAAGTAACCATACCTTACAGTGAGCCGGAACCAAAGGCCTACAGAACCTGAAACAAAGACCCTGTCCACAGAGGGGCTGCGAAACGTATGTTCCAGCACAAACAGAGGAAAAGGAATGATAGCATGAAATGGAGACATACCTTGTCTACAGAGCCAAGCGCCGGAGAAGAACCAAGCTGAAAGTCCATCGACCTGTGCATCTGTCAACTGAGCGGACCAGACATTATACATGACAAGCATTCACCACAAATTTTCTAAGAAGACCAGAATCGACAGTATTCACAGGAGCAAACCCAGAAATGTTCTTACAGCCATAAAAACGAACCGAATGCACGATGGAGTCACAGTAACTCACCAACACAACCTGGAGTCGAATATACAGTCTCACAGTAATGACCAGGCATAGCTAAGTAGCATTATTTCACCACAGGACTGGTGGAAATTCAACAAGGTTTCACCACAGAAAAAGACAACCCAGAGGCAGAGCCAAAACCATACAGAGTTTGCAGAGACCAAGTAACGAAGGTAAGAATGACAGTAGAGGCGCGAACCGGGCAGTAAAAAGTGAACTAGGGTTTGTCAAATTCGAGGAGGGTAGGTGTCCTACAGAGAAACAATACCAGGTACCATGGTTTGATTGTTAATTAAAACCAAAATCAATTTGCAATTACCATATATCCGAACCAGTTTAATAGTGTAGGTCCACGTAAGTTGGGATAGCACGGGACCACGTGGGCTGGCCCCATCAAGTAGTATCAGAGCAGTTTTTTTTATATATATAGAGCAAGATGGCAGAGGTGCAAGCACCAAGACGAGGATGTGGGAGAGGTGGACGCCGAGGAGCAGATGAAGGATTGAGAGAGAAGGTTAGAGTTCTTATAGCTTGTTTGGAAGCAGTGGAAGTGGTTTGGCGAAGAGACCCGGAACTGGGAGATGACAGTGAGGAAGAAGCGGTAACTGCTACAGACAGGTCAGATGAAGAAGCTCCAGAATTGAGACTACTGTGTTCAATTTTATTGGCCATCAGCAAACCCAAAACAGAGATTTCTAATTATGATGGCAGTCTGTCTGCAGATGTCCTATTCGATTGGATAAGCGAACTAGATAAATATTTCAAAAATGAGGAAGTCAGGGAGGATAAAAGAGTCAAGTTCACTGCTACTAAGTTAAAGGGACATGCCCTCTTGTGGTGGGACAATGTCCAAGCAGACAGAAAAAGGTTGAACAAATTGCCCATACGAAAATGGTCAAGAATGGTGGCAAAATTGAAAGGTAGATTTCTACCGAAAGATTACCAGGTTGAACTATGTCGTCGAGTACAGAATTTGAGACAGAAGGGTATGACTGTCAAAGAGTATACAGAAGAGTTTTACCGGGTAAATCTACGTGCTGGTTATACGGATGAAACTCCAGAAAAAACAGTGAGGTATGTAAATGGCTTGAGGATGGAAATTCTTGATGAAATCAGTACTCTTTCTCCCTGAAGTATTGAATAAGCCTTTCAGAGTGCTGTGAAGGCTGAAGATAAAATCAATCGAAAACAGAATAACAGGAGAGGGAGAGGGAATGGTAGAGGACGGGGACAGTCCTACGGTAGAGGAAGGACCGCTGCGAACAGCGAAGAAGGTAGAAGTTCTAAAACTTCAGGGACAACAGAGAAAGGAGACAACACCAGAGGAGGTCGGTCATATCAGCGAGGACGAGGGAATGGCCACAGAAGAGGGACTAGTGTCCAATGCTACAGGTGCCATAAATGGGGGCATCGATCCTTTGAATGTCCAGAAGTTGAATAGACAGGTCAGAGGGAAACATTTATGATACAGCCTGAAGAAGCTGAAGCACAACCACGGGAGGTGGAAGACATGGCAGAAACAGGAGAAGCGTTGATTTTAAATAAAGTGCTGCTAAAACCAACCAAGGAGGTGGCTGAACCAACACAGCGAAAAGCACTATTTCAGACAGTCTGTAAATCCCATGGAAAATGCTATAAAGTGATAATAGACAATGGGAGTACGGATAACTTGGTTGCCACTGAGATGGTGGAAAAACTGGGGTTGAAAAGGCTGAAGCACTCCACACCTTACAAGGTGTCGTGGCTACAAAAAGGCCACCAACTGTTAGTTGATGAACAATGCGAGGTAGAGTTTCACATTGGCAAGTATCATGAAATGGTGGTCTGTGATATTATGCCAATGGACGTGTGCCATATACTGCTTGGAAGACCATGGTAGTATGATCGGAAGGTGACACACAATGGGAAGACCAATTGCTATAAATTTACGAAGGATGGGGTTAAACACACACTTGTACCCATCAAAGAAGAAGAAATAGCAGAATCAAGTGGAACAAAGGCACTGTTAATTAGAGGAAAACAGTTTGTGAAATAGGTAGAGGAAAATGAAGTTAATTTTGCAGTTGTGAGGAGGATGAAACCAGTGTTACTGAACTTGGAAAAATCAGAACTACCTAAGGAAATATAGGAGCTATTGGAAGAATTCCAAGAAATTGCGGCTGATGAGTTACCTGATAAGTTGCCTCCTAAAAGGAGTATCAGCCATCACATTGATTTTATACCAGGATCAAGCTTGCCAAATAAGGCAGCGTACAGGATGAGTCCGAAGGAGAATGAAGAAGTACGCAAACAAGTACAAGAGTTGTTGGATTAGGGACTAATCAGAGAAAGCCTGAGCCCCAGTGCAGTACCAACAATACTAGCACCCAAGAAAGGTGGAGAATGGCGAATGTGTACCGATTCGCAGGCTATAAACAAAATCACAATTCGATACAGGTTTCCTTTGCCTAGAATGGACAACATGATGGACTGTCTTAGTGGGGCAGCTTATTTTACGAAAATAGATTTGAAGAGTGGATACCATCAGATCAGGATTAGAGAGGGAGACGAATGGAAAACAGCCTTCAAGACCAACGAAGGACTTTACGAATGGCTGGTCATGCCATTTAGATTGAGTAACGCTCCGAGTACTTTCATGAGACTGATGAATGAAAAGTTAAAGGAATTTATCGGAAAATTTGTGATAGTCTATTTGGACGATATTTTAATTTTCAGCAGGACGAAAGGAGAACACCTTCAGCATATTCGAAGGGTATTCGAAAACCTACAGTAGAACAAGCTACTGATAAATTTGAAGAAGTGCACTTTCTTGCAGAATGAGCTGATATATCTGGGATTTGTAGTTGTGGAGAACGCGTTAAAGATGGACCCAGAAAAGATTTCAGCAATTATGAGTTGGCCGTCACCTAAAATTTTGTTTGAGGTACGTAGCTTTCACGGTTTAGCAAGTTTTTATCGAAAATTTATTAAGAGTTTCAGTGAGATCTGCGCACCAATGCTAGAGACCATCAAAAAGGCCAGCCAACCTTTTTGTTGGACCAAGGCGGTGGAAGACAGTTTCCAACTTCTGAAGCAGAAAATAACGGAGAGGCTGATCTTGAGACTGCCCGATTTTAGTAAACCTTTTCAGGTTCGTTGCGATGCAAGTGGGACAGCTCTTGGCGCTATGCTCAGTCAAGAGGATAGACCAGTGGCGTTTTTTAGTGAAAAACTAAATGAGAGTCGGCAGAAGTATTCGTCATATGATAAAGAGTTCTATGCAGTAGTCCAAGCTTTAAAACATTGGAGACACTACCTACTAGGCAATGAGTTTGTCTTGTTCTCTGATAATTCAGCATTACAATATGTAACACAGCAGCACAAATTGAACCATAAGCATGCCAAGTGGGTCGAGTATTTACAGAGCTTTACTTTTGTGCTAAAATACATAAGTGGGCAAGCCAACAAAGTGGCGGATGCTTTAAGCAGAAGTGCCTTGCTCTTACAGGAATGTGGCATACAGGTGATGGGATTTGAGTATTTGAAGGATTTGTACCAGATGGACGCGGATTTCAAGGAAACTTTTGAGGCATGCCAAAATCCTGTCTTAAGGAATACAAGCCCATGGCTAGATTTTAATTTACAGGAAGGATTATTATTTCGAGGTGGATAGCTATGTATTCCGGATTGTTCGATGAGGGAAAATTTAGTAAAAGAGAAACACAGTGGCGGTTTAGTAGGACATTTTGGCGTCAATAAAACGTTGGAACAGCTAGGAAAGTCTTATTATTGGCCAAAGATGAACCGGGATGTACAGAGATATGTAACCAGATGCAAAGTCTGCCAACTGGCGAAAGGAGATAGCCAGAATACTGGATTATACACACCCCTACCAGTTCCAAGTAGACCATGGGATTCAGTCAGCATCGATTTTGTCCTAGGATTACCTAGAACGCAGCTGAGATATGATTCAGTGATGGTGGTGGTAGACAGGTTCTCAAAAATGGCTCATTTTATTCCTTGCCGAAAAACTAGTGATGCCACGAATGTCGCACACCTGTTTTTCACGGAAGTTGTTATATTACATGGCTTACCGAGGACTATTGTTTCAAACAGGGATGTGAAATTCACAGGACATTTTTCGCGCACCCTGTGGAAAATGTTGGGCACGCAATTAAATTTCAGTTCTGCGTATCACCCGCAGACTGATGGATAGACAGAGGTGGTGAACAGGAGTTTGGGCAATTTAGTACAAAGTTTGACAGGAGAAAATTCACGATTATGGGATCGAGCTCTTACCCAGGCAGAATTCGCATATAACGATTCGCCCAATCGGACCACCGGATTTAGCCCATTTCAGATTTTGTATGGAATGCATCCTCGAGGGGTACACGAACTATGAAATTTGGGACAGCTAGAATGGAGAAGTGCAGATGGGGAGGATTTTGCTGAAGCCATGAGTGAACTTCATGAAAAGGTTAAGTTGAGATTACAGGACAACACGCAAAAATACAAACAGCACGCAGACACAAAGCGACGAGAGGTACAGTTTGATGTTGGAGACGAAGTACTTGTGCACCTACGCCGGGAGCGGTTTCCTAAGGGTACGTATAACAAGCTGAAATTCAAGAAAATCGGCCCATGCAAAATTCTGCGGAAATTTTCAGCGAATGCGTATGAAATTCAGTTGCCACTTGATATAGGTATATCACCTATATTCAATGTGGCAGACCTGTTCCCATATCATGCCCAGGCGGAAGATGATAGAATGGTACAGCCACAACGGGACACCCAGTTCGAGAGCAGTCTTTGGAAGAAACAGTTGCCTTCGGTCCGGACCCATGAAATCGAAGGAATCCTCAGCACACAGGTAGCCAAGAAGACACGCAGGAACGAGTATCTGCGTTACCTCGTTAAGTGGAAGGACCATCCAATGGAGGACAGCTCCTGGCTCGACGAGACATAGATTCAGAAGACTGGCTACTCGGTGGAGGAGCTCATGGACCGGAGCCATGAGATCTCTCTTTTACCCCGGCAGCGTGATGCAGGAGCACCTGGTCAATAGTGTGAAGACCGAGAGAGGGCGAACATAGTTTTTGAAGAAGATTGGGAATGATAAACAGTTCATTGAATGGACAGCAAGCCTTTCAAGTTCCTATGTTTTTTTTTTGTTGTTTTATTTCTTTCATGGTCAACTACAGTATTAACTTCTGTTATTTTAAATTTATGTTCATTTTATTTAAAATATTGTAACAGGTCTTAGTTAGACACGTTAAGAGTAGATTAGTGTCAATAGGTGATGTAAACAACGAACTCCTATGGTAGAAAGGCAGACAAAGTAAACAAATTGATAGTCAACAAAATCATGCCTACAGTAACTGAAAAATAAACTGTAATAGAATAACTACCATCAGTTATCAAACTGCCCAAAAAAATTGTATAAAAAGACAAGCGAGATAACCCAGATGGGTTCAGCAGTGGAGCATTTGCATGAGAATAATAGATATACATTTTTTTTCCTTCATCTAATTGAGTGCACGAGCAAACAAACTGTTCAAATATACATATGTCCTCAGTAACAAAAATCCACATGTACAGTGTTGTATAATCATTTCATTTCAGTTAAATATAATAATAGTGTTTTACAGTATCCAAGAATCTATTAATTGGCCGAGATGAAAATGATCACAAGGCAGAAAGAACCAGCAAACACAGAGGGACAAACTAGACCGCAATAGCAACCGGGTAAGCCCTAGAACTAGCTGTAAACAAGTTTAGAAATCACTGTATATTACATTGCATTTTCTACATAAAAAAATTACATAGACTGTACATCGAGGGTTCACTGAACCGAGTTATAAACGACCCATAAAAAAACCCTCCTACGTTACGACTAAGGGTTTGAGTAAACCCAATACACCCAGACTCACCAGATAAACCAACAGTTCAAACAGCAAGCGACTGCAAACACGACTAAGACCAAGAATCATTGCAAGAAAATAAAACGAGAGCAGAGCTACCCGGGTGGAATCGATAGAAGCCCTTGTGAAGACACGGGAACCAACCACACCTGCAAGTGAAACATAAGGTGGAGGGTCAGGGTTTCTAACCAGCCAAAACCCCTGCACAAGAAAATGAAACGGTGATGCTGTAAATATAAAACCCTGAGTATTGTTAAGGTGAAGTAACCATACCTTACAGTGAGCCAGAACCAAAGGCCTACAGAACCCGAAATAGAGACCCTGTCCACAGAGGGGCTGCGAAACGTAAGTTCCAGCACAAACGGAGGAAAAAGAATGATAGCATGAAACGAAGACATACCTCGTCTATAGAGCCGAGCGCCGGAGAAGAACCAAGCTGAAAGTCCATCGACCTATGCATCTGTCAACTGAGCGGACCAGACATTATACATTACAGGCATTCACCACAAATTTGCTAAGAAGACCAGAACCGACAGTATTCACAGGAGCAAACCCAGAAATGCTCTTACAGTCATAAAAACGAATCAAATGCACGATGGAGTCACAGTAACTCACCAACACAACCTGGAGTTGAATATACAGTCTCACAGTAATGACCAGGCATAGCTAAGCAGCATTATTTCACCACAGGACCGGCGGAAATTCCACAAGGTTTCACCACAGACAAAGACAACCCAGAGGCAGAGCCAAAACCATACAAAGTTCGCAGAGACCAAGTAACGAAGGTAAGAATGACGATAGAGGCGCGAACCAGGCAGTAAAAAGTGAATTAGGGTTTGTCAAATTCGAGGAGGGCAGGTGTCCTATGGAGAAACAATACCAGGTACCGTGGTTTGATTGTTAATTAAAACCAAAATCAATTTGCAATTACCATATATCTGAGCCAGTTTAATAGTGTAGGTCCACGTAAGTTGGGATAGCGCGGGACCACGTGGGCTGGCCCCATCACATTGTTTTTGGGTTATCAAACTTGATACACTATTTCATGAACAATGGTAAACTACTAATATATCAATGCACCTTTGCCTTCTCTTCCCATATGTAGGGAAAATACCGAAGTAAGGAGGTAAATTTTGTAATGAACTCATCCATTTTCAGTTGTCTTAGCCATAGTTAGTGAAACACTTTTGTGTCTTCATCATAGAACTGTTCAGTTCAACATATTTACTTAAAATATCTTTGAAACGTTTCCTAGGTTAGGTTTTGTTCATTCACCCCATGCACAGTCTTTACTTCTTCCCACCATAGGGTGGTTTTCCCTTGCAACTGGAAAATGGCCAAGTGAGATTTTAAATTGTAATCATATTCATATAGCTGAAAATACTTATTCATATTAATAAGCCAGGCTTCAGCTGCTTCTTCTTGTTCATCGTCAAAGAGGGGCAATTTTATTTTCCGGAATTATCTTTGCAGTTTTTTGCTCTGCCTTTTTTGTGTTTTATGTTTAGAGGCATTATCACACATTTCCTATTGAGTTTCTTCCCCTCCTTCTATTTCCATATACTCTGTTCACTATTCTTGCTCTTCCGACATGTGCCCGTGTTCTAGGCTGGGAATCAGCTGACGTTGATTTTTCTTATATGAAAAGCTATTTCATAATATTCTCTTGTTCCAACATTAATATTTCATTATTAGCTCACAATTAGGCCTTCTCACTCTTTAATTCTTGCATGGTTTCCGGTATTGTAGGATTGGTGTTACACGGTTCTTCTCCCATTTGTACCCATATTTTGGGGTTGGTCTTAGGAAATGTTGTAGGTCCTAAGCCTCTCATGGGTCTATGAGGTGCGTTATTGATCCTTCTTATGTTATCTCCTCCTGCTTCTTTTGCTGAATAACCACAACAATATCAGTCATTAGTTTCCAGAGGCCTCAGTTTGGTAGCCTTGGCTCTAATACCAGTTGTCACATCTCCATATAACTCAAAATAATAATAATAAAAAATTAAAATATTTACCATAGTAATTCACCATATAGATAAAATCACTTACCCATCACAGATATAAATCTTTTGTATAATATTCATATAACCATCGATTGATATGTTGTATATTTCATGTACATTTCATTTATATCTCAGTAGAATTTTTTATTAATTAGTATATATAGCATACAAAGGATATTAATTCTAAACCCTTTTGCATCCGAGTTGTGATGGGACCAGGCCTTGACTCTCTCGTCGACGATCCTTTAGTTGTCCCTCGCACCTTGACTTTCTCACTACATAAATGGTGTACATCCTCCACGTTCATCCAACGATCAGTGGGTCTCATATTAACTTTGCCAGTGTATTTTGGAGGGTTTGTTTTTTGATTATCTGCTTCACTCTCGACTCTCTAGTTATTCTGTCATGTCGCGAGGGTTTCGTTATCAGGTGATCTTTTTACATTAATGGACATGGCTGGGCAAGGAATGGGGGTTCTATGTTGGTAGCTTCGTCACCTATATGTGGCCCTATCAGGTAAATTTACTCTATTGACCCTTGCACTTCCTCTACACACACCAGAGCCTCTATTATTGTAATTTTTAAATTGTTCAATGACTTGTTCCTTGTGTTTTGATTTTCAGATCCTTTTGGTGAAGTCCCAATGCTTCAAGGGTCCTCTGAGGTTAATTCATTTGGGTTCTGGCATGACTACATACAAAAGATTACTAAGACCCTACAGATATGTTAACAAGTTTGGCTTGTAGTCTCTGGTGGCATGGTAAAGAGACAGACAATCTCTAGTCTTTCGAAACATCCCTCGGAAGGGTTTTCAGTTTTCAGTTTTGTTAGCTATTTCATGAACAGATTGTATATTTATTTGTTTGGACTGGAAGGGTATGCCCTTTGAGGCTTGCCGCTACTCCTGTTTTCATGTTATTTCCATGGTGAAAGGATATATATATATAAGTCAACATAGGTGGTTGTTCTAGGTCCTAGGCTTACCCAACAAACCCTAAGGGTTAGGCTGGAAGATTCCAAGCCCTACCCATAAGTGTTGGTTGTTTTATGTACCATCGAAATTTGACTGAACTTTAATGAAAGCATCCTATATTTCTATTGACAGATCCATTTTGATATCATATATAATATATAATACATACATGTGTTGGCTCAAAAATTGTTTATTATAGTTCTTATTTCAGTATTTATCGAGCTTTATGTAATTCCTCTCGTTATCTGAATGTTACTATTTCCATTTACCTTCTTTATTTTTGTTCAATGATGAACTTGGCTTATTTTCACATGCATGAAATTATGTGCCCTTAACTCGTTCTAGGTTTTGTTATATATGTTTTTCTACATCAATTGTCTTGATTTAATGAATAACTTTCCGCAATTTTTGTGTTCAATCGTTATGTAAATGTTTTCCCTATTCAAAGTATGGCCTAAGGATTGGATTATTGCCCTGGTACATGGAGATATCAGATTCTAAGGGCCCAATTGTTACTCCTTAACATTCTTGGTTATGACTTTAGGGTTTCTCTATGATTGTGGTGCATTACAATTTTTGCAGCAAAGTATTTTCGTAATGATAAATGGTTGTTATTGCCAAAGATATATTGATTCATTTAAGTTTCTTAAATAAACAAGAAAACATGCTTCCACCCATTGTTTTCTCATTTGTACATATTGTGTCGATTTAATATAGTGAAATAATTGCGCATTTCCTTCTAGTTAATGCTAAAGGTAAACATTATTCATTTCTAGGTGTTACTCATTTTGTTCAATTTTATTTCCCTTCTAAGAGATATGTAACTCTGTGTGCACTTATGACTATATGCATATCTTAGGTCTATGTTTTATCTAGAATCTACTCATGTGACAGAATTCTGGTTTTTTGTTTCTTTTTCCAGATATTTACTGTACAGTATTAAAATCCAAGTTTCAAATAATAGTGTTTTCAGAATTTCTAATTCTATTATACAAACTCAACTAAAAGAATTTTCGAAATTATTTTACTTGCCTGGATTCAGTCTTATAAGAAAAATCAGCTGTGGAAGTCACCTTATAATTCAATAGTTTTCTATCCCCAATCATGAGACTTGCCTTAGGTCCAAGTCTCCCCCGAAACTTTGCCCACAATTCGTATATCTTCTTGTAAGGCTTCACACACAGTGTCTGAGCTCTACCAGAAGACACTAGTGTCACAACTCTACTAGATGAAATTTTAGGAGGCTTCACACAGAGTGTCACACCATTTAATCTACAAATTAAAATATGCTATTTTCCATATGTGAAAACATTTCTTCCCAATTTGATACATTAAAACAGTGAGTAAATTTTCTGCAGGAAATTAGATTCATTGAACCTAAAAAGAATTCAGTAGATATAAAAAGAAACATTGGTAAAACTACTTTTAATGTACGAGTATTTTAAAATTTTAAGATAATAATTAAAATTTATAAGCCTTATTAATTTAATTTAAGATGAATCGAGTTAAATATTACAGATTAAGTGGTTATAGAGAATTACCTTTCAAATAGTTGTAATAAAGATTTTGTAATTCATAAATAACAATAACTTTACATGAATGTTGACTTGCCAAAGTCATACTACGAAAAAACAAATAAAAATTACTAATGATGATTTATTACAAATTTATGTGATAAAAACTTTAACACTCAGGGAACAAACAATTTACATTTTTAAACGTGGTTTACTTTTCCTCAAAGTTTAATTCATCGAAAAGGTAAAATGAGGTCTGATTTCCGGAAATTTGATTCATTGAAAATGTAAAAGGAAATCACTGGACATAAAAAGAAACATTAGGTAAAAACATTTTTAATGTACATGTATTTTTAATTTTTATGATAATAATTAAAATTTATAATTAATATTAATTTTAATTTGAAATGAAGCGACTTCAATTACATAAACATAAACATTAAATAAAAACATTTTAAATGTTCATATATTTTTAAAGTTTTATAATAATTAATATTTATAAGCTATATTAATATAAAAAAATCCACAACAAAAACAATAGAATTATGTTATGAATTATGTTAGAAAAAAGTTCAGTATATATAGCCTATTTTATATTTAAATATTTTCTTAAACGTATCTAATAACCATATGAATCAGCTCAAGTATATATATTAACATTAAACTTCTATCCATCATACAACCAGAAACAAATAACATTATGGGAAGTTTATCATACTCTCATCTCATTTATGGTAATATTATCAACAATGTACCTGTATTTCATAACCCCAAAAGTGTTATTTAATCTATATTTTGAGAAAGTGTCAACCACCATATTTTCTTCATGATATTTACATTGAAGAGTGGTAAAGTGGAGCGAATATATAAGCAATCTGATCTGCTATGTTCAAGAGCTTAAGTGTGAGGGAGCATAGTTAGTGTTCCCCAATAAGCCTTCAATGAGGGATTTTGAGTCACCATAGATATGTAATTTGTTCACTTATTTGCTTTTTGCAAATCATAACAGACTCCACAGTGCCAATGTTTCTTCTTTGGAATTAGTACACGGTCCATCATTCCATGAGAGTTTGCCTTGAGACCTATTGCAGAATCTAAGTGAGTCGCCACATCCACATGAACCATTCTATGCCTTGCAATCGAAATAAATAGCCAAGAATAGTATGGGAGGTGAACAATGTCGAATGTGTAGATCCTTGATGATCGCTTTGGATATAGCAAATGATCTAACTGAGGAGGCAATATTGGAGGAAATTCTGAAAGTGTTCATCCGTATATCTTTGAATATGTAAAGGTTCGAAACTTTCCATGTTTCCCAAAAAAAATATAAAGGAATCATCTTGAATCCCCCCTCCCATGCCCCCACCGATACCCACTTTTCAAGACAAAGTTAAATAGAAGGGGATGATGTATATGGAATGTTATGTACCTGTAAAACTTGATACCAAATTTGTCTCATAGTAGGGCATTGGATAAAATTATGTACACATGATTCCATGTAATTCCTCTAATATATGCATTGTTGAGGACTCTTATGCCCCCTCTTGTGTAGGTTGTCCCATGTCAACATTTTATCTTTCCAAACCAACCAATGGAACAAGATGATTTTCAGTGGATCCCTCCATCTCCATATCTTCTGAAACCTAGAGGAAGATGTCCAATTAAATGTATTGCATAGAAAATGTAGATTTTCCTATAGATTCACAAGCTCATGCAATGTACTGAATCACATGACACGAATCTACTTCTAATTTCATTTAGCAAAATCCAATCGATCAATGAAAATAATAATCGACAAGAAGAAGATAATGAAATACACGTAACACAATAAATATCCAGGAAAAGCCACAACTCAAATCCCCGCTATCTGTATTGCATATATCATAATACCAAGATGATTATACAGTGCTTATTCACACAACAACAATTCCAACACTCAGTAAAATCAATCTTGAGTTCACAAGCAAACTGTTAGCCAACATTTAGCCAATTCTCATGCACTCCAAGCCCCTATTTCCTTGCACGATTCCTATGGATGATTAGCCCATATTAATGGGAAACTAGTGCAGCCAACACTACACAATCCCTTCTAGGTCCAGTTCCTGATTGCATGGATGATCTATACAACTCAGTAAAATATACAACTAATAGTACACTTTCCCTGTACTCTAGTCTCAATTGGGTTTTTCTCAGAATCGATATGCAAGAGTTTTTGATGAGGGAATATTCAATTAACTAGAGTAGCACTAGTTAATGCATTAGTGCACCAACATATTGTTAAATCACTAAGAGCTCCTTAAATAGTTTGGAACTAATTTAACTGAAATTAACTGAGTAAACTAAGTTATCTAATTACAACTCATACGTAATTCATCTTGGACCCCTATAATATAGGGAGAACATATACATGACTTCAGAAATACTTCCAACTTGAAATTCATGAGCTACTTAAGTTAATTAAACTTAATTAACTATTTACAAATTGATATGAGAATAGAATTCAATTTTAATTCTTGGTTTAATTCAAGGAAAAATTAAACTTGAATTTCATGTTATCATTTCTCAACACTCCCTCTCAACAAGAAAGGGATTATTAGCTGCCCCAATCCTGTATCTATGAAACTCAAATTTACATCTTGATAATGCCTTTGTCAAAATGTTAGCATCTTCCTCCATGGGAGTGTACTCTAACAACATAATTTAGCTCAATATATAATCTCTTTGATGATTCTATCGGATATCAATATGCTTGGAGTAATCATGAAAAACGTGATTCTTAGAGAGTTGGATACAACTCTGATTATTGCAGTAAATCACAGTTGGACTGATATGCTAACCAAGTAAGCCAACAAGGATCTTCCTCATCTAGATGGCCTCACATGACGCCTAACTCGTAGCTATTCACTCTGCCTCTGCCACACTAAGTGCAACCAATATTTGTTTCCTCCTGTACCAAGAAATTGTTGCTGACCCAATACTCAAGATCCCTCATAATGTGCTCTTACTATCGAATAGACTCCTTTCCCAATCTGCATCGGTGAAGTCTTCAAGCTTCACTCCCTCTATCTGTATCTACCATAATTCTACTGAGAAGTGTCCATGAGGTATATCAACACATGCTTTTTTGCCTTCCAATACTGCTTGGTAGGCCTAACCATCACTTGACTAAGCTATTTAAGTGCATAGCACATATTTGGTCATATGTTCACAAAGTACATAAATGAACCCACAAGCTGCCTGTATATAGTATATTCCACTAATTCCCCTGAAGTAGCATCCTCATTCCTCTAGTTACCTCCTAGAGGACTCTCCGTGGGTTTGCTGCTCTCCATGTGTAATCTTTGGAGCATCTCATTGGAATACTTGCCCCGATACATAAACAACTCCCCATATCCCTGTCATACCTCCATATCAAGAATGTAATGGATGAGCCCCATGTGCTTCATCTCAAACTCTCTTGTAAGGTCCTCCTTGCAATATTTGATCAGTTGATCATCCCCTATTAGTATGATATCATCAACATAAAGTACAATGATCAATAGTTTACCTTCCACCACTATGTTGTACATGTTTGCAGTCACTTCACTCTCCATGAAGCTCAACCTGGTGAAGTATCTATCTATTCTAGTGTGCCAAGTAAGGGGTGCTTGCCTCAACCCATACAAATATCTCTTCAGTTGACACACATATGACTCACGGTCAAAGGTTTCAAAACCTTCACTCTGCTCTATGTACACCTCTTCCTTGATCATTCCTTTGATGAAGGTTTTCTTCAAATCCATATGATGGATCTTTCAACCCATTTATGCTCATAGTGCCAATATAGATCTTATTGAAAAGTACCTTGAAATAGGAGAAAATGCCTCATCATAGTCAGTCCACTTTACCTATGAAAATACACGGGCCAAAAATCTAGCCTTATGATTGTCCACACTACCATCTACAGCTTCATTTACCATGTAAAGCCAACGAAAACGCACCACTCACTTGTCCTCCAGTCTTGGGAACACATCCCAAACACTATCACAAACTATGGAGTCATACTCCTCCACCATGACATCAACCCAAACTGGTTGCTGCACTACTTCCTGAAAGGAATATGGCTCCGTCACAACAAATTCACCCATATGAGACATGTATGCAATGTACCTCTCAGGTGACGTCTTCTTCCTACGCTGAGAAGTAATTGCTCCCACATTCAACCATGCGTCATCCAACATATTGTTAGCCTCTATGGTGCGATTCTTCCCTCCCTAAAAGGCTCTACCTGAGTGGATGTCTCCACTCTCAGATCCTCTGCATGTGGTTGCTCCACATCAATATCAGGCTCCTTAACCTTACAAGATAAAATCTCCTCAATTTCATGTACCGCAGGCTCCCTCTGAAGGTAAACTTGCATTGCCTTCTCCTCATCGAGCCTAGTATTCATGCGAACCACTATCATCCTACTAGTTGGAAAGTACACCCAATAGTTTTGAGGTGTATCAGTGTACCCTACAAATATCTCTGACCCTACTATTGACTAAATCTTCTTCTGTATATCTTTGGTCACATGGAAATATACTGATGACCCAAAAATCTTGAGGTGACAAACATCTCGCCTCTTACTGGAATAAACATCTTCTGTTGTCTTGATCTCAAGTGTGTGATGTGGGCTATGGTTATGAACATAAACCATTGTGTTATGTGCCTCACCCCACAAGTGTAGTGGTAGGGCCTACTCATGCAACATTGTCGTCATTTCCCCTACTATTCTTTTTCTCTTCCTCTTAGCCACCCCATTCTATTGAGGGTTGTGGGGTGTTGTCAACTTCTATTTAATCCCTTTAGCTACATAGAAGTTATTCATCTTGTTTGGGACATACTCACCATTGTTACCACTTCATAGAGATTCAACCTTCTTGCTCGACTCTTTGTCCACCAATCCTTTAAACTCACAAAATTTTTTGAAACTTTGATCCTTTTTCTACATGAAAAATATCCAAAATTTACAAGAATAGTCCTTAACAAATATAACATAATACTTGTGCTTGGCAATGGACGTTGTAAAGAATGATCCGCACATATCTGAATGGATTCTCTCTAGAATAGACTCTGCTTGAACTTCTATGTTGTGAAAGGAAGACTTGGTGTATATTCCCAAAATACACCCCTTGCATGTATCAACATGCTCAAGCGTGCCTTTGGGAAGACTAGTAGAGATCTGTTGTAGTATATTCAAAGCCCCATG
Organism: Pinus taeda; assembly: GCA_000404065.3. Taxonomy (NCBI): domain Eukaryota; kingdom Viridiplantae; phylum Streptophyta; class Pinopsida; order Pinales; family Pinaceae; genus Pinus; species Pinus taeda. The sequence goes on along the minus strand of APFE030757247.1, from coordinate 126,986 downwards.
ATGCAAGTGACGCAATCACCTACGCCACAACTTGCTAATGTTTTGGCTCTACACCCTTTCTTCTTTTGTGCTCGTAGAAGAACACTCCTCTACATCCAACTTATAGATATTCTTCACCCCAATCCCTATCTTCTTTACTTGACCCATGGCTATGTCTCGAAGTAATGCCTTTCCTTTCATGAAGATCGCATCATAGCCTTTATTCTCAAATATGGCAATGAATACAAAGTTGTTCTTCAACCCAAGAATATACATAACATTCTTCAAGGTGAGTGGATGCCTATGCTCCCTCAGAAAGGTAATCGTGCCCACTCCAGTAACACTGTACTTCTCGTCGTAACCCATCTTGATAAGCATTTGGAGATCTTTCTCCTCCAGGTCATTGAATAACTCTTTCTTGCCAGTCAGTTGGAATGTTGCTCCTCCTAAGGACTTCTTCTTTGACTTCTTGAGTGGATAATTTGTAGAAAAATGGCCCAACTCGTGACAATGAGATCTCTTAACTTTTGTCATGTCTTTCTTCTTACCTCCATGATAATAATATTATTTGGAATGGGAAGCTTTCTCTTTCCCCTTCTTTTCTTTAATTGCTAACGCATAGTTCTCTTAATCATCAGTATTTTATGAAGATCCATCCATGTTTCTCCTCCTGATCTCCTCCTCCATAAAATACGACCATCGTCTTTCCCAATCTGGAAGCTTCCCATGACTATTGACAATGTCTAGATAATTATGCCAAATCTTTGGGAGTCCTAGAAGATAAAGACACACAAAATATTCCTCGATGACTATGATTCCAAGAATTCCAAGTTCATCATGAAATTGATTAAACTTGGTTAGGTATTTGGAAGTAGTCTCGCCTTTATCTATTTTTATTTTTCGAAGTTTGTCCTTCAATGCCAATTTACTTTGCTCGTTGTTGTTCTAATACAAATTCGTCAATGTTTTGCACATAGCATGCAGAGTTTCCTTGCCATGGAAAATCAAGACAATGTGGACTCCAACTCCCTCAAGGATTATCTACCTTCGCTTTGCCACACGCTTCTTCCATTCAACCAAATTTTGTGCATCTGATGTTGATGGCTTAGGGACTTCTTGATCAATGAATTCCTTCAAGCCATTATCTTCTAGCAAAGCATGCATCTTGTCCCTCCAGGCTATAAAATTTGAGCTTCCTTCCAAGGCATACTTGAGCCACAAACCATAGAACTACATCTATCGATCGTGAAGTATGAAATGCAAATTTGAATTTCACCTGTAACCATGAACTCAAAAAATTCATAATCTCCTCTATTATATTGTTCCCATCTTCGGTACCATGTAGATTTTTTTGTAGATTCACAATCTCATGCAATGTACTAAAGCTTATGACATGAATATACTTTTACTTTCATTCAACAGAAGCCAATCGATCGATGAAAACAATAATCGAAAAGAGGAAGATAATGAAATACACATAACACAATGAATATGAAAGGAAATCCACAACTCAAAACCCCATTATTTATATTACACATATCGGAAATCCAAGATGATTATACCATGTTTGTTCTCACAAGAACAATCCCAACACTTAGTAAAATCAATCTTGAGCTCACAAGAAAACTCTTGGCCAAAACTTAACCAGTTCTCCTACTATCCAAGCCCTTATTTCCTTCCAGAATTCCTATGGATGATTAGCCCGTATTAATCGGAAATCAATGTATCAAAAACTTTGCAATCCCTTCCAGACTCAGTTCCTCATTACATGCATGATCTATACAACTTAGTAAATCATACAACTCATAGTACATTGTCCTTGCACTCTAGTCTCAACTTGGTATTTTTGAGAATCAACATGTATGAGTTTCTGATGAGGGAATCTTTAGTTAACTAGAGTAGCACTAGTTAATGCATTAATGCACCAACTAAATGTCAACTCACTCTTAGTTCCTAATATAGCTTGAAACTAATTTAACTAAACTTAATTCAGTAAACTGAGTTAACTAATTACTACTCATACTTAACTCATCCTGGACTCCTATAATATAGGAAGAACATATACATGACTTCACAAAGAATTCCAACTCGAAATTCCTAAGGTAATTAAGTTAATTAACTATTTGTAAGTTGCTATGAGAACATAATTTGATTTCAATTCTAAGTTTAATTCAAGGACAAATTAAACTAGAATTTTATTGTTCCCATTTCTCAACAGAAGATATTTATATGTATCTACCACCACCATCAAATTTTTATGCGCGATTTCGCTCCAAATACATTGCTCCCCTATTAAAAACGACAAAGGCATGCAAGTCTAATCTTTTGCACATGGTCCAAGCAAGATTATTTCAGTGGCCTCTTTCCATATTATGCACCCCATATTCCACAGTTGAATAGCCTCGTCCATTAAAAAAATAACTCTATAATGTAAAATGTCACTTGGGTGCTCTAATAGATGGGAATTGTGATCGACTCTTATGACTTTGTCTACCCCAATTATAATTCTTTTTCCTTTTCCAAACACCCATTTTAACCTTTGTAAAAACAAGTGCATCACTTTGATGAAGCTCAACCATATATATGATCCCTTTTTGTTGATATTATTGTCATATTTGTACCGTTCACTGCTGTTCTTCCCCTTCAAATATTTTAACTTGAATATGTCCTTCCATATTCCACTCTGGGAGATATCTCTACAAAACGATTTGATAAGTAAATCCTATCAATACCTTTGTGTCGAAGGCCCTATCCTCCTTATGTCTTTAGAGTGGAAAGTCTCTCTTATCTACATAAATTGTGTTTATGTTCTTAGTTGATGCCATACAAGAGGAACCAAGATAATATATCTCGGATCTTCAAGATAATAGATACGTAATTGCAAATAGATGTGCCTAGTATATGGACATTTGTTATAACACACCTTGTATGAGGGTGTATTTGTTATAGGCATATTTGGGCACTGCAACCCCAAGCTTACATGTCGATAAACCAAGGGCTCTTTAACCCTTAAAAGTGTTGTTTCATACCCTAAAGGATCATAGTCAACTGATTACATCATTCCCCAAAAGTTCCACCTGAAAAACCACTTAGAACTCACCAAAACTGGACCATACTAACTTCTCCACGGTCAGGGTGCGATGCATACTGGCTCCTACACTAGCCCGATGCGATGCATACTAAAGAGGCCTTTTGTAGGGTGCGATGAGTGAGAATGGATAAATGGCTACGGCAGTTTGCTAAGTAGATGCCCATGGAATCTTCTAGAAACTTCTCCTATGACACTTGCCTCTCTGAATTCACCGAGGGATGAGTAAGAGATCAATGAAATCTCCAAGTGGAACCAAGAACTATGAGTGGAATGGCACTAATCAAAGACCCAAAGCTGACTGACATCCTTGAAGACATCTATAAATGGATCCCTCATCTCAGAGATCTAGAGGTTGGAATTTTGTAATTTGTAAGGAAGTGCTGATAGTTTACCTTTGAGAAGGAACATTGTATTGTTCGGTGATCTTGCTTTTCATGAGGTGAAGAGGGCTTTGATGATGGGAGGATGATGCTGGATCAGACAGCTCGATTGTAATTCTCCCTTATATTTTAATAAAGCTCTTTGAGTTTTCCTCCATACAATCGTGTGCTTGTGAGTCTTGTTACTTGTGAATGCAATTGTATGTTCAATGTATTTATGATTCTGCATTGTTTATGACATCATAGATCAAGTGTTTCTTTACATTGTCTCCACAATTATTCTCTAAGGACGACAAGTAGGAGAGGATTTGCAAGCTCTATCAAGGAAGAGAGGAATCAAGCAAAGAGTCAAGTGGAAGACCCAGATTGGTCCCTTTGCTTCTCCCTTATCTATCATACATATAGGAAATCGTAAATTGCTTTGATTGTTTGTTTCTAAGATTGTTGCCAATCTTAGTGGGAATAGCATATTGAAAAGACTCTAGTTTTCTTGGAAATAGTATTTCCCCCAGTAGAAAGCTACCTGTGTGTCTTAGTAGCTTCATAAATTTGGCTAAAAGTCACTTCCGGTACGAAAAATTGTGATTATTAGGCCTTAATCTCATAGCCGGATCAGGCGAGTTCAATATTACATATTAAGTTGTTATAGAGAATTAGGTTTTTAACAATTATGATAAATATTTTGTAATTCATAACTATAAAAGGATTGAACTTTCTCTTTTTATTGTTATTAAATGGATAACTTTTGTTCCATCACGCTATATAAGGTCTCAAGGTTTAAGCCAAGTTTCATCGCTGAATAACATATATAAATCTTGGTCATCTCAGTCTAATAGATATTAGAATAAGAAAAAGACAACTCGGTACAGGTCATGAAAGTCCGTCAGAATGGTAGCGACCAACCCAGAGATCTTGCTATGCTCAATTAAACATTTAGGATTGAGGTATTAGGTTTACCTATTGAGTCATTTTGATGAAGGCAACCCTAGCTCCGCCTTTTTCACGAGAAATAAAGAGAGATAAAAATTAGGGCATCCTACAACAGCTAGGTTTCCAGTGTTATTTTTGTTACTATCATGATTGAAGAAACATGTGCGTGAGGTATAGCTATAACGAGAAGTCTCGTAGGATTAATGTACATAGGCTACAGTAGACATTGTCAATGCACGTACACTATTGGCAGTAACCATCGAGATACAGATTCTTCTTCAAATTATTTTGTTTCGGAAAGCCTAGTTGAGGTATAATAATGGAGCAGAAAAAATTCAAACAGAGAAATATAAAATACTAGCTAGATCGGAAAGGTTAAAAGAAATGAACTTGAAATACGTACTTTTAATGTTTAATTTTTTTCTAATTCAAGGATATGATTATATTAATATAAAATTTATTTTATTTTATTGGTTGATTTTGAAAATATTTTAAAATAAAAAACATATTAGTGAGTTTCCTATCAAATCATATATGAGGCAAACAATGGTTTTTTAACATTCAGCTTAGTGGTATTTGGAAATCCTACTATAAATATTCCGACATATTAATCACTAATTTCTTTCTATATATGACTTAATTACCCAAACATCCATGGTAACATGACTATTTACGTGTAACCAAGATTTGTTTGGTAAATGCAAAGTGATGTAACGCAAAATATATCATATCACTAAGGGAATAACTCATCATTGGTCAAACTGTAACAGAAACAAAGCAATAACTGTTCGAAACGCCATTTAAAAGCATAATAACACCACTATTCTAAAATTTAATAAAGAAAATTAAAGTGAGTTATTTTAACTAGGTCCTCCCCAAAGTAATCGATAATTTAAAATGAATGAAAGGAACCATGGAAAAATGTCATATTGTATTACAATGTGAATTTATGAATTCCACATACCAGTTTCGTGTTTTAGTTTATATATATATATATATATAACAAAATCAAATTAATGTAGGTAATAAATTTTAAAGTAGGATCACTTTGATGGGGTGACTAACCCAAATGTAGTTAGTATTGGAGGTGGGGAGGTTGGCATCCAAAGAGACAGTATGAAAAATAATGATGACTTGTAAAGACAAGTGGTGGCAAATAAGCTATTGGTCTCGAGAGTTGAGACAGAAGCTGGAATTGTAAGTTGCATGATGTCTTCTTACTGTAGTGTACCTTCTTGGTTATGGGACCTTTAGACAGTGGCCGAATTGTAGTGGAGTATGCATAGGTCATTTTAGTGTGCATGCCCCTTCTTTCATTTAGTACACACAACATTGGGAATCCACACATGAAGGGTGGCATAATGTTTGTGCCCAAGGGGTTGAAGTGTTGGGTTTGGGACCTTGGTGAGGGTTGGCCAGGAGAATTCCTTGTAGGCTAGATGGAAGACAAAAAACATGAGAGTTCATGGCGTTGCCTCATTGCAGAGGTGAGATGGATTGAGAAGCTCCTTGATAGAGGCTTGGTAAGGGTCGATGTCACCTTCCTTTCCCCTTGGATCTGTGCAACCATTAATAGAACTAGTGTGGTACTTGTTTGATTTGGTTGGGATTTCCTTGTTGACTTCTTTAGAGTTTGGTTCAGAGTGCTACTTACATCCTGCAACTTGTGTATTTTGGTGGAGACTATTAGTTTTGTAGAAAAGTGTGTTTGTTGGTGGCATTGGTCCCATGGTGTCCCTCTTCGATTGTTTTGGGCTTTGGCAGCATGGGGAGTCAATCCAGGGCTCTCTATGAAGTGTAGGATTTTATACAGGGCTATCTCTTTGGTTCAGGGACACCACTAAGTGCTTCTGAGGGTTATGGATTATACCTAGTCCTGTGAGAATCTCACCTTATTTGTCAAAGGTATTCATGCTCAGAAATGGACTCTGTTCTAATGGTTTCTTTTAGGGTGTAGTATGCTTTGACACAGGGTTTTTGCTAGGCGCAAGAAGCACAAGTGTGGGTAGGTAGGGTGGGTGTGGAGCTAGACAAGGAGGGGGATTGATGCAGCATCTGATGGCCAGGTGGCTCAAGCGTATGTGAAAGTGCCTCGACCAGTAGAGGCTCCTCCCTCTCTAGAGTCTTTGCATAAAGAGTTACAGAATATCAGGGTGATACTAGAAGAATTAAGGGAGTCACATGATGACAAAAATGAATTTATTTCATTCATGAATGATTTATATACAATGGATTCAATTTAGAGGATCGAGATATGCAAATTGGAAAGACTAGATTGAATGGAAGGAAGAACTGACCACTTGGAACACCATCCTCATGAGGGAATGAGACTCCAAAACCCTTTCAATGTTGGACAAGCCCAAGTCCTCATTGAAATTTCTAATGTTTGTTAGGAACATATGTATTCTTGCTCATTTTTTAAGCTTATGTACTTTTCGTAGATAGACAAGCTATAGTTGTTTCTTTTTGCTTATGTTTACCTTTCATTGCTAATAAATCTGATCGAAATGAAACCAGGAAATAAATGCTTTTACTCCCCACCCTATATAATATTTCCATGAACTAATAGAGTCTTTTTGAACAACTAAAAAAATAATTAAAATAAAATCATATATATTAAAATTTTAAATTAAAATATATTCTTAAACTAACAAAAAAAAACAGTCGAGAGGGTTCCGACTCTGAAACTAGGGTTCTGAGATACCCTGCGATGGCGCAGACTGCACGACCTGCAAACTCCCTGCTCCTTCAGGACGAATGCCGGCCAAAGCATAACTACACTCCCTTGGTTCACCAATGCGGTAATGGAGTTTCCCAGGGGGGGGCTCAAAGCCCTCCCCCACACCCATTCGTGAGCCTCCAATGCAACCAAGAACTCTGCCCTCTGAGCTAGTACAAGAAGATGAGGTCAACAACGATTCTCCATTGCAAAACAAGACAAATGTGCCGACGAATCAGACAGATGAGAGCAAAGAGAAACCAGATGGGAAACTAGAGTCAGAGGAATGACCTAGGGTCACATCAAAGAAATGCAAACTAGTGGTTGCTGAAACTCCCAAGATAGAACTTCCAAGCCATAGGATCAATGAGAAAATCCAGTTTATGAAGGACCACGCGCTCATTGGAAAAGTTATTGGCTTATGGCTGATAGAAAAAGCATTGCAAGGATGGATCTCAGCCAAATGGAAGGCTAAAGGACATGTTACCATGCAACTAAGACCGAAGGGGTTCTTTACAATGATCTTCATTTACATTGAAGATAGGAAACGAATCATGGACGAAGGACCCTACTTATTCAACTCAACGGGCTTGTACTTAAGAGAATGGGTGGAGAGATTTAACCCAGACAAGGAGGACCTTAGTTGGGCTCAAGTTGGATCAGGATGTACTCACTTCCAAAAGAATATTGGGATGAAGACTCGCTCAAAGACATAGGAAATGGGTTGGGGTAGTTCATAAAATCGGTAAAAGAGACGAAGTTGTGAAGATACACCTCCTACGCCTGTATCTGCATCTTCATGCAACTCGACAAGCCCCTCGCGGACTCGGTAAGTCTTTTCCATGATGCTTATGAATGGGTTTAACCTCTGGATTATGAACATGTTCCCTTTCACTGTCGAAAGTGTCATTCTTTGGGCCACCTCTTTAGAGATTGTCCTCTAAATTCCAAGGCCCAAAATTCTGTTCCCTTAGACAAAACGGACCAAGAGGGCTTCATCAAAGTTGCAAGTCATAAAAGAACACCTAAGAAACCCTCCACAGGGAAGAAACCCCAGCATGATACTGCCTCCCCCTCAACAAGAAATAGCTTTGAGGTCCTAGCTAAAACCTTAGCAAACCATCCTCTGCATTCAATGCCCAACCCCAGGCCATCCTCTTCTTCCACTATCCATACTCCCTCCGGCTCCCCCTCCATATCCTATTCCCCTATTATCACCAATGATACCCCAAAGAAGGCCAACAAGACGTCAGATTGGAAAGCAAAAGATATGGATGTTGACAGTGATCCCAGTCAGTCCTTAAGCTTAGGAATCATTGCAGATGAAAAGAACTAGGCACAACAAATTGATGAAGAACATGAGAGCATTGACCTAGGTGGTCTTGACATTCTGGAGCATCAGCAGGTCTGTAAAAAAAAGGACTATGATAAGATTCCAGAGCACGAGATCAGCAAATTGGAAGTCATCAGATCTAGGCCCTAAGCAATAGCAACTCAACATCCAACCAGGTAGTCATGGGGATGGTGGCTTTCTCCCTAAAGACTCTAAAAAGCGAGGGAGAAGAATGGATCTCCAACGAACTATTGCAATAAGGAAAATCCCAGTGGACTCAAGTAGGTATGCCAAGTTGACTAAGTACTACAAGCCCACCCCCAGTAGTGAATCTTGAAACCTACTTCATGGAATATAAGAGGGCTCAATAGCCTGGGGAAACTCAAATTAATAAAAAACATGATAAAGCAGGAGCAGCCACAAATTTTCTTTCCTCAATAAACGAAGTGTAGCAGTATCACTCTTGGAAACATTCTCTCCAGGGCATGGCGAGACTATCACTCAGTTGTAGTGGATGCCTCAGAGGCCTCAAGACGAATGGCTATTGCATGGAACACTCAAGAGATAGTGTTGACAGATATCCATGCTTCTCATGACATTATTCAAGCCACCTTTCACATCATTGGTACCAACATTCATGGACATCTAACAAACGTTTATTTCCCACAGGAAGCAGGCAACAAAATCGTTGTTCTAAACACAATAGAAGTGCTCAATCTTAACAGATTCCACCCTCTTTGGATCATGGAAGGTGATTATAATGTGATAACTAGTCTAGAAGAAAAGCAAGGTGGGCGAGCAAGGTTGGAGCAGGAAGATGCCCACTTCAAAGAATTCATCCAAAATAATTCTCTAATTGACATGCAATTCTGCAACAACATGCATACATGGAGTAATCGAAGAACAGGGAGGCAACAAATCACATCCAAACTTGATAGATTCCTCCTTTCTGACAATGCGCTGCATCTTGGAGGCAATATAATGGCATCAATTCTCCCTTACTCACACTCAGATCATTGGTCTATCTCCCTCCAGTGGCAAAGACCAGGTAATGCTACTAGGCGACCTTTTCGCTTCGAGGCATTTTGGCTCTCCCACCCCACTTTCAAAGATCTCATCAGATTCACATGGACTGCCTTCCCTTATCTAGAAGGCACAAAAATGTTTCAATTTCAATAGAAACTCAAATTTCTTAAAGCCTAAATCAAGCGCTGGAACAAAGAGACGTTTGGCAATATATTTCAAGCGCAATAGGATTTAAACAAGAAAATGAAAGAGCTCCAGCAACAAATTGTCATAGAGGGACACAATGAAGGGATCCAGGCCCAGGAACAATGCATTCATAATCAATTGGAGGAGGGAAGGAAGTAGGAGGAAATATTGTGGAAGCATAAGTCGCGGATTATATGGTTGAAAGAGGGAGAGAGGAACACAAAATTCTTTCATCGTACCACTATTCAATGAAGAATGCACAATACCATTTCTTTCATTCAGAATCTAGAAGGGGAGAATGGAAAACCATGTAGAGATTGAGCAGGAGTTCCTAAGACATTTCCAGCAGGTTCATCAAGAGCACCATAGAGACAGGCAGCTTGTTATAGAAATAATAATTCAAAATGTGCCTAAAATCATTATAGAAGAGCATAACGAACTCCTTTTTTGCCCAACTATGCAACAGGAGGTGGATGTAGCTATAAAACAACTCAAGGAGGGCAAAGCCCCTGGCCTGGATGGCTTTACCACTACGTTCTTTCACACTTTCTGGGAGTCGATAAAAGAAGAAGTTTGGCTTGTGGTGGAGGAATCGCGCACTCTTCATTGGATTTTGCCCTCACTCAATTCAACCTTCATTGCGCTCGTCCCAAAAGAAGAAAACACTAGTACCCCAAACAAATTTCGTCTAATCGCTCTCTGCAATGTAATCTATAAAGTGATATTGAAGGTCATCGTCAACAGGTTAAAGTCGCTTCTACCCATGCTCATCTTGCCTGAACAATCACGCTACGTGGAAGGGCGATAGATTTTAGACGGCATTATCCTCACACATGAGATCATACACTCCCTCAAGAATTCCAAATAGGCAGGTATGATTTATAAGCTTGATCTCTCAAAAGATTTTGATAAGCGAAACTCGACATACATCCAAAAAAATGTTAACAACTTTTGGTTTCTCTCCTATGTGGGCACGATGGGTTATGAGCTACCGAAGCTTCTGGATGGATGCATGGAATCAGCTACCGAAGCTTAACAACATACTAGAACAACCTCTAGACTACTACAGGGAGGGGAAACTATAGGAAGAGGTCTGGCAGAATTGGATTCAAGAGACATAACATGGTTATAGACTATGGAAGCATAGTAAAAGAATAATTGAGAATGCGGAATGCCAAACTTAGGAGCATCTGGAGAGGGAGCTCCAAAATCGAAGAATTAGATACTCGGAGGACAAGGACATTCTTTGATGAGGTTACTTGCCCAGAGGATCCTTTACCACCAATGAGGCCTACAAAATCACCTGCACTGATTCGGAGCCCCTAGATCCCATCTAGAGTAGAATTTGGTCTTCGGGCATTTAGCCTAGAGTCTCCCTTTTCCTTTGGCTATTCGGGCACCGGAAAATCCTTAATTGGGACAATCTCAGACATAGGAACTTTCAATAACCCTCTATGTGCGTCAATTGTAAATCCCAGGAGGAAATGATCGAGCACCTCCTAGACTCATGTTCTCTTGCCAATCAATTGTTGGAGAAGGCGAGCTTTCGATGTCAAAGAAAATGTAGAGTGTCGGAAGACATCCTCAAATCCTTGTGCCAGTGGTAGCAGAACCCTTACAAAAGTGAAATTCTCAACCATTTATGGAGAATAATTCCTGGTCTCCTCCTTTGGACTATTTGGAAAGAGAGGAATAAGTGCATATTTAAGGATCAAAGTACTACGCAAGAGATCATGTGGGGCAACTTCTGCCACAATATGAAAGAGACCTTGGCACTTCGCAACTGGGCTGAGGATGACTTTCCCTCTATTGCTAACGAAAAGACCATTTGGCCAAACTAGAATCTACAACTCCCACAGGGAACTCAAATTCAAGCCCCATCCATGCGCAACAACAGTAAAAAGTACTCATGGACTCCTCCCCCAAAGAACACAATCAAGCTCAACTTTGATGGTGCTTTTAATGGTAACCTGGGAAATGCATGATTTGAGGGAATATTCAAAAACCATGAAGGCTTGCCACTCTTTATTTACTATGTGAATATAGGTTGGGATACTAAAAACTTGGCAAAATTGGAGGGTCTTTCGCAAGGGCTTCTCCTTTCCAAGAAACACAATTTACATCCACTAGAAATCGAAGGCGATTCCCAAATTCTTATCAACATGGCTAATCAACTTCAAAATGGGACTCATTCGAGGAAAATCACCAATAGGTGGAGGCTTGAAGCTAGATTGGAAGCCATAGAACAACTGATCCACAATAATCTGGCCATTATCTTCAATCATGTTAAGAGGGAAGGAAAAAAGGTTGTTGATCTTCTTGCCAATCTGGTAGTGGACGTGGAGCATACTATACTCACATGAACTATAGAAATCATTCAAAATCATGATCAAGCCCAGGAATTCAAAATCTTGGTCCAAAAGGATGCAGCTCACCTAGATGCAGGTGAATGATGCGGCATTCAAAGTGAAAAGACTAGGGTGGGGTGAGGCAGCTCGACTCCTACCCACCCAGTACGCAACGTTAAATACATGCAAGCGGGAGAGAGCTTGGCATGCACACAAGGAAACTCATAACAGCTCTCATTTAGGTGGCCCTAGTTCATTCTTCCTATCCTCTGCGACGACTCTTCCCTCTGCACGCTCTAACCTGCAAGAGAGGACGACGATCTTCAATGCTGCAGTAATGGAAGGGGTTTCTCGAGAATTGTCTAGAAAGTTGAAGGCAAGGCTCTATTCCAGGTTTGTGTTCAAGCCTTTCGCGCTATCTCATTGGGCTCCTCCTCTCACCCCTTCTCTCATTCTGGTTCTCTCTATAGTCTCTAGCTCTTATTGGGGAAAGCCTTTCTCAAGCTTAGGTCGGCCATTTCGAGGCAGCTCCCGTTGTTCCTCTCTCTCCTTTGTGGGGTTTTGAGCTATAGTCTGGCATCTTAGTTTCAACTTTTCATCACCAGGTCTCAGGTCTTGACTCTGGCTTTCGTGGGTGGGTTCTGAGTAGTGTTTTCATAGCCTCTGTCTCGTTGTTCAATCATTTGGTCTCAGGCCTTGTCTTTGATTGGCCCTATCAATCCAAAGGATGCTCGTTTTCACTCTGGAAAGTATCATTATGTGTTCAATTTGTTTTTGTTGGCAAAAGGAATCAGTAGGCTCCCCCCTGCTACCCGTATCTTTTTTGATCCACTCTCCTTATAGCTGGTCAGCCCATCTGCCACCTTTCTAATGCTCCCTTAAAGATGGCTTGACTTCCCCAATGAATGGGGTGCTAAAGAGGCCAACCCCAGCACGTGCCGACAAGCTCGTTTCGGATTCGCTTGCCCCCTCCAGTGAATTGTTTACTAGTCAATTCCCATGCACTCAAAGTGGGAGAGGGCTGCTTCGTGCTTCCAGTCACTACCGTGGGCCTCCTTCCTCATCCGGCACTACAATTTTCTCTTTTAACAGTTCCCTGCATCGGCCTTGGATAACGACTCACATTATAGTGGTCTTCCATGAGACTACACAGATGAAGGACTCAGACTCTCATCCGGGAGGCTCGGGGGTAGTCTCTAGTTCTTCTCCTTCTATTCAGCTCGGAATTGGTATGGTGCCTTAGCCAGTTCCGAATGCTCCTTGTTACAGCACTCAGGATGCGGAGATGTTGCCAGTCGACCCCAGCCCCTCTGGTCAGAACGTTGTTCCAGCTATGGATGAGATAGAATTTGGATGGTGTCGTATTGTGGAAGAACCACAAGATGACTAGCGTGCTCTCACTGGCGTCAACCTTTTTGGTTATGCTATGGCAATCTCCGGGCAATTCTGCTATGAAAATTGTGTTGTGGATTTCGTGTGTTTTTTGATGTTTTTGTTTATTATGAAGTACCAGAAGAGTATCATCCTGGTCCCCTGTGTGGTTTCTAAACTTTGTCTTCTTACTTGTTTTTTCCTAAAAGTTCTGCCTCTTACCAAAGCAGTGTAATGACTACGGGCTCTATGTAAAAATAATAAAAAATATATATATAATAAAATCATATATATTAAATTTTTAAATTAATATTTTGGTCTTACACTTCTAAAATAAAAGTTCCAATTTGTGAGAGCCACTTGAATTCAAATCTAAGGGTTTTTGAAGGGAAAACATGTAAACTCTATAAACCATGAAGACTTCAAAAGAAGGAAGTTCGTGCTTGCTCGACATATTCCAAGAAGATGGAAAGAAATTAATTCACATTAAAGTTAGAAATGAATAATATAAAGTCATATGGATTCAATTCAAAATTCAAGTGATTTGGATTTATATTTTTGAATTATATTTTTTTGAATTAGATATATTAACTTAAAAATGTTGAGAGTTAAGCTTTTTTAATCACTGTATATAACTTATTATATTGGATAATTTTTTTTTGATATTAAGTCAAATTATTGTTTTGGTAGTAATTTGATTTTTTTATAAGGTAAACCAATAATAATTATAAAATATCAATTTAAAGAAAATAAATATGAATTAAGCAAAGTTTTTCGGTAGGAATTACATAAGAGAAATTTTTGGCTAATGCGTTTCGAGCCAAGTGTGGTTCATCATCATGACTAGATGAAGAGGTAGACCATGGCAAAAGTCTTAAATAGAGAGCAATGTAGAGAACAAAATTAAAAGTAACGTCTGTATTTGAACAATAATATCTAAATTATGATATTAATTTATTATATATTAAAAACAAATATTATGAGTAACGACTATATTAACGATTTGTTTTTAAAAAATAATATTTCAATTATGATATTAGTTTATTAATTTATTAAAAACAAATTTAATAAGTAACAACTATATTTAAGAGCTAGTTTTGAAAAATAATATTTAAATTAAATCATATATATGAAAAAAAAAACTAACAAAAAAAAATCAAGTGAAACTCCAAACAAGGAGGGAAATAAAAAAATTATAAAAAAATAGTCAAGACCCTAATTGAGACAATATCATCTAATAAATAAAAATAATTAATGGAAATAAAATAAACTCAATTAAAAATAATTTAATGAAAAATAATTAAAATAAAATAAAAAATTACCCAAGTCCAAAGAAATAAAAGAAATAAGAAATAAAAGAAATATATTCAAATAAAAGGAATTAATAAATAAAACATGGTCAACAATAAAATATGGGGCGGGGGCCCATTAAACAAATAACAAAAATACTGAAAGGAGTTAAGAACGAATAAGATGATAAAATACTTGAGAAAACATGAATACTCAAGAAAATAAACTCTGATGAAGAATAAATCAACAAAAAATACTATAAAAAGGACACCAATACCTACATAGATAAACAAACAAGCAAAATAAATGTAAAAAAGAAACCTAAAAAATTAGTAGGACAAGACAAGGACCCAACTTCTACTAATATTGCAGCCATCATCTTTATTCAAACTATTGGGTCTGTTTTGAATTTCTAGGGTCTCCCTCAATTTACAATGATGGAAATGACTAACCCTAGAAATGACTTGGGCCTCCTCAATGTAGATGTGATGCTTAGATTTACTTGCATGTTCCGCAAAAGCAAATGAGAGAGTCTTGTCATGTTTCATGTCAGCAACATGCTCAGAAATCATTTGATTATACGAGTGACCATTCTCACCGATGTAGGGAGTCCCACAAGAGCATGGGATGACATAAACACCCTTCACATGCTTAGGGTCCACTAGGTCTTCCACAGATCTAAGGGATCTTTGGATGCTATTTAAAGGCCTAAAGGTTAAAGTCACCTTATGATTCCTTAGGATCATCGCAATCTTGTTAGTGGTCCCTTAGATAAAAGGATGATGAACACAATAAAATCAATCCTTCAAATCTTTCTTAGCACTAGGACCTTTTTCAACTCTAAGGAAAACATTACTACATTGGTGTATACTATATCCATTATTAAATAAAAGACTTAGGAGATGTGTTTTCTCTTCATTAATATGGTTGTCATTAGAAACTCTTAAACCTCTAGTCACTAAGGTGTTGAGAACAAGAAGTTTTTGAGATGGGAAATGACGAAAATTACCTTGAAGAGATTGTTCTATATGAGTTTTCTTATAAGATATCCGATGATAAAAGGAGTCATCATCACTCCTTGAGAGGAAGATGTCAAGGAAGAGTAGACTACCATTACTTTTAAATTGCATGGTGAACTTTATAGAAATAGATTGATTGTTAAGATGGAGGAAAAACAGTTCCAACTCTTTCTTACCATAGGACCACATGCTACTGTAGGAATTTACAGGGTAAGTTCCTCAGACAGAACACCAAAAGGACACCGCTCACAAACAGATCACAGATCAATACACCAGTATTTTGACGTGGTTAAAACCCTCAGAGAGGGAAACAGTCCACAGCCTGCGCCAACATGGCTACTACAGGCAATTTATTAATAAAAGAATGAAAATTTACATAAGCTTCTCTCATGCACGGTTAACCTACAAATGACCCTCCATGCGCTTTAAATAGAATTCATAGACCAATCGGGTGTCAAGCCACGGATCAAGTGTCGGTAATACCGAGGAGAGAATGAACCGTCGGATCACTACATATCGTGACCGTCGGATTGTAAGTTACAAAATGTACAACGGTAAAGAAACACACTTTACCTAACTCTATACCTAACTCTATACTAGACCAAGTTGAACTTAACTATTTCCTATGTGTCGGAATATCCTAACATCCCACCTTAAGAACAACTTGGGATAGGATTGAAGGATTTACAAATATGACACAATAGGAGAAGGAAGGAGGCACTAGAGCCTATCCCCCCTTAGTGACAACTTCCTGAACTCCAAGCATATATCGAAGTTAAGTGAACTTCGCCTCTGTGAGAGCCTTTGTGAAGATGTCTGCAACCTGATCATCTGTTGAACAATATTGCACTTCAAGAACATGGTCATGAATGAGCCTTCTGATGAAGTGCATGTGTAGTTCAATGTGTTTGCTGCGCTGATGCTGAACTGGATCTTTGCAAAGCTGAATGGCACTTTGATTATCACACCAAAGTGTAGTCGGATGCTGCTACTCAAAGCCAAATTCTGATAGGATCTGACGAAGCCACAAGGCTTCCTTACTAGCTTCCACGGCACCACGATACTCTGCTTCTGCTGACGAAATAGAAATGGCAGCCTGTTTCTTACAAGCCCATGTAATAGGTCCTGAACCAAGAGTGAAGACATAACCGGCAGTAGACTTCCGATCATCAGGGTCACCAGGCCAATCAGAATCAGTGAAACCAACTAATAGAGGAGCTGCTTTGGCACTGTAATGAATCCCAAACTGTATTGTACCTCGAACATAACGAAGTATTCCTTTAGCTGCTTCCCAATGACTTTCACGGGGGTTTTGCAAAAAACGAGCAACAAGGCCAACACCAAAGGAAAGGTCAGGACGAGTATGGGTTAAATACAAGAGTTTTCCTACAAGTTGACGGTATAAGGTAGCATCAACTTCAGGAGAAGTACAAGAGACTGAAAGTTTGACTCCAGACTGAAAGGGAGAAGGGGCTGGCTTACATTCTTCCATGTGAAAATGACGAAGAATATCACAAGCATACTTGGACTGGGAAAGGGAAATACCCTCTTGGATTGCAAGACTTGAAGACCGAGAAAATAGTGTAAGTGTCCTAAGTCTGTCATTTCAAATTTCTTTTTAAGGCTGGACTTCACATGGTTTATAAGGTTGGGATCACTACCAGTAAGAATAAGATCATCAACATAAAGAACAAGGATGATAAGAGAGTTGCCCACTTTCTTGGGGTAGACAGTATTGTCAGAATAACACCTAGAAAAGCCAGATTCTAAAAGAAAGCTATCCATTTTGGCATACCAAGCCCGAGGAGCTTGCTTGAGACCATAAAGAGATTTCTTAAGTCGACATAAAAGGCTGGAGTCTGTTTGGATGAAGCCAATGGGTTGTTCCATATAGATTTCTTCATGCAAGTCCCCATGCAAGAAGGCAGATTTAACATCCATCTGTGGACTTCCCATTTTAAAAAGGCAGCAAGGGAAAGAACAAGGCGGATAGAGTTCATTTTGGCAACAGGGGAGAAGGTTCCAGTGTAGTCAATGCCTTCAACCTGTGAAAAGCCCTTAGCAACAAGACGAGCTTTATGTTTATCAACTTTCCCATCTGGTCCATACTTGGTTCTGTAAACCCATTTACATCTAACAAGTTTGCGTCCCTTTGGTAGAGGAACAAGATCCCATGTATCATTGGCCAACAAGGAATGATATTCTTCATTCATAGCTACTTCCCAATGTGGATGGCCTGAAGCTTCTGCAAAAGTGTCAGGATCATGATTTACTGGAGCTTGAGCCAGTAAAGAAGAGGCTCTTTCAAACTGAGAACGTGTACGTCGCTGATCTGTAGGATCACCGGCAAGATCACCTGCTGCATCCCGAGTAGCACGGACCCATCTTGGAAGTTGAGGATCCTGAGAAGGTGGTGGAGGATTATCACCCTCACTTTCATCATCTGAAGAAGAAATGTTTTCAAAAGTAGAAGAGATAGGAAGAGGTGGCACATCCGCCGGACTAGGATCGCAGGCCGATTTATTTTCATCAAATTTTACATCTCTTCTAATGATAACATTTTTGGACTTAAATGGAATAAGTCTATAACCTTTTACATCTTCAGAATATCCAACAAAAGTACATTTCTCACTCTTAGGTCTAAAGCTTTATGCTTTTCATCTGGAATATGGGCCCATGCTTCACTTCCAAAAATACGAAAGTGACTTACATCTGGTTTAATGGAACTCCAAGCTTCTTCTGGAGTGATATGCTTTAGAACCTTAGTAGGAGTGCGATTTATTATATAATTTGCACAATTAATTGCTTCGGCCCAAAAACTAAGACTGAGTCCTTTAGATTGCAGCATACAGTTAGCCATTTCTTTTAAGGTGCGATTTTTCCTTTCAGCTACACCATTTTGTTGTGGAGTGTATGGAACAGTGTGTTGCATTTGAATTCCATTTTCGGTGCAAAAGTTGATGAATGTGTTTTTAACATATTCTCCACCATTATCAGTTCTTAGCTTAAGAATTTGATGTCCAGATTGTTTTTTCAACAAAGGCTTTGAAGGCCAAAAATGTGTTAAATACTTCGCTCTTGAGTTTTAAGAAGTATACCCAAGTGCGTCTGGAGAAATCATCAATGAAAGTTAAGAAATACCTGCAGCCAGAGAATGAAGCAACAAGAAGTGGACCACATAAATCACTGTGCACAAGCTGTAAAGGGGTTGAGGCGTGCCAAGAGTCACGTTTTTCAAAACTG